>CM062633.1:25518608-25806108 GCA_025617555.3 Puccinia polysora | reverse complement strand
TCAAAAAAAATCAAAAATCCAGATACTTCCAAAAAATAACATCTAATTTTCCAATGGCTCAAGCAAACATCCACCCACTTTTCAGAACTGTTTCAACTGTTTCACCAGCCCAATCCTCCCTTATCTCATCTAATCAAACTAATGATTTAAATCCTGTTTCTCCTTCTTCATATACTCAAACTCTTGATTCCACCCCTCTGTCCCCTCCTCCTGAGCTATCATATAATCACAAGGACGAGATGGTTGAGGCTATCCAATCATTGGCAAAGTCACATGGATATTTAATATCTACTAGAGTATCAAATTGCAAAAATAAGGCCTACAATTATCAATGTGTTCAATCTGGGAATATAAACCCAGAAAAGATACTACCAAATTAAAAAAAATAAGAAAGATCAATTTTACTTTCAGGTTATCAGCAAATTTTTCCAAAAGATTGGGTGTTTGGGTGGTGAAGGGTATACTTTCAGAGCACAACCATCCACCTTCTATTTATCCTTCCACTCATCTCATCCACAGAAGAATACAAAGGGAGCAAAAGGAGGTGGTGGAAAATTTATCCAAAGCTGGAGTTCCCCATTTATAAATTCTCAACTCTCTTATACAAAACTCATCATCAACTATCAATACAAATCTCCCTACAATTTACAACAAAAGATAAAAAATACAGAAAAATGCCCTTGATGGAAAAACACCTGTGGAAGCACTCATATTGGAACTCCAGGATTCTTCTTTTTACTTCAAAATGAACAATGTGGCTTTTCAAATCACTTCATTATTCATTTAACCCCCTGATTCCATAAAGCTTCTCAAACTTTCCCCTACTCTCATTATGATGGACTGTACATATGAAACCAAAAAATTTGGAATGCCCCTTCTTCATATTGTTGGGTTAAACAATTCTGCCTGTGTGGATCATCATTCTGGGAATATCAGCCACTTTTCCCTCAAAATCATTCATTCATTTCATCAAGTTACTGATTCATCCACCAATTGCAACAGCTGTGATTACTCTTCTTACATGGGTATACCATGTGTTGACAAAGTCAAATTTCCCACCATAATGGTTGAATGTTTACAAATTGATGATTTTCATCCTCAATGGCATTTCAAAGGTCCCATCTTAGTAATTTTTTCTCCTTTTTTTTTTGGGATTCAAGCTCAAAAGAATAAACTCCTGATTCATTTTAATTTTCCTTTCTCCAGTTTACTGTGAACCCTGAATCAATTAAATATTCTGAAAAACTTGAAATTCCAACAAAAAACAGTAATGAAAATATATATTTCACTATAATGTTTGAAGAATTCAGCAATTTTCCACCTGAAGAACAGATATATTATCTGGGTAAAAGCATGAAGCTGTACAGTGTCAGATATCAACTTACCCTCATTGAAGAGCCAAATTCCACTCAAAGATCCAAATCAAGAGGAAGACCCAAAGGAGCAACCAATAAGTTCAAAAAGATCTTAAAGTAATCAAGCAAAAGAAATCCATCTGTTTTTGAATATTTAGAAGAACAAAAGAGCAGAGGAAAGCCAAAGAAGAGATTCATAGAAAATTCAAAGGTCGATTGCCATTTTTTTGGGAAAAAAAAATTTATCAACTTTCATAATTAATTTTTTTTCTGATATTTTCAGGTTTCAAGAAGTTTCAAGGCCATTGATCGGAAGGGGAAGGTAAAAAAGAAGGATGAATCAGAGGGAGAGTTAATTTTATAACTATACTAATTTTTTTTTGCAATGGGTTGTTTTTTTTAATGAGTCCTTGTCATTCTTTTAACAGAGAGTTAATCAAAGATTGAAGAGGAATATTCAGAAGATAACTAGGTGCCATATTTGGATGAAGGGGAAGATTTAGAAGATGAAGAGCTTCCAGATGTGGATTTAATTAAGATGGTGAGCTTTTATTTTCTTTTATTTTTGGCTAATTTGTTGGATATTATTTTTCATTAATTTTTTCATTCGACCGTTTATCAGAGGTCTTGAACCATTGAAAATAAGCAGTTTGCTTCTCCTAAATACAATGTGGGTACAAGAATCAAGGAGATAAAGGGATTCAATGAAGATGGTGATGCTCCTTACCATCCTACTGGGAGGAAGATATTAGCAGCTCCAAAAATACGTGAGAAAGTGAGTACATTTGTTATTTCCTCATTTTTGAATTTTTTCTGATTTCTTTTGGGTTTTTCCACTAGGTTTCCTGCAAATCATCTTCCTATTCTTCTGGAATCTTTGACCAAGTATCAATTGAGGAAGTAAGTTTTATCTTTAGTACATATTTTCCTTTATAAACCATTCCGATTTTGGTTTTTTGTTCCAATACAAAGATTTTACTTCCCCAAAAACAGCCATTCCACATATCTCACATTTTCAAGAGTTCATAGGGGATGGGAGCTGTTGCTATTGAACAGCAGCCATTTTTTTGGGGAGGAACTCAGAAGACTGGATTTAATTCAGGAAAGAAATTGTGAAATAGCTTAATTCAAACCCAATCTTCAAGGACACAATATTAATGCTTGATATCTGGGGTGAAACTTTCCAGCAAGCAGGAAGGCAACTGAACCAACTTTATGGCCCAGCCCCCATAGATAATTAGATGAAATTTCCATTCCATGGTTTCCTTCTGGCTGAAACATATAAGTTTCCTGTGGTTCTGTTTTATTCTTTAACTCCTTCCACTTATCTTCCTTTTAATTCCCCTCCCACTCCAAATTCCGAAAATTCTCCTATTTTCTTCATTCTTCTAGAAGAATCCGAACATATATTCTCATTCAAGTTCAATTCTGATCATTGGCCAGCTCCCAGGTTAGATCCATCTTGGAACAGCTTTGTGACAAAGCATTCCAAATATTGGAAAACCATTTTTTGGAGAAATTTGGATCTTGTTAATGATTTTTTGTTCCCTCCACAAAAATCAAGTAGAAAAATAAAACCAATTATAGTTTAATAAATATTTATATCTGTATCCATATTTGTTCTTTGTTTTTAATTTTTTGAATGAAGTTTGTAAGGTGTATGCAAGAATGCAGATGATATTTAAAAATTATCAATGAACTTTTTTGTGTTTTTTTTTAAAATTCTTAAAGCTTGAATCACCAAACAAAATCAATTATAAAGGTCAAAAAAAGGATCAAAAATCAGTGAGAAAAGTGAATTTTTTGATTTTTTTTGTTTTATGATGGAATTTTTAATGGTAAAAAATGACATCCAAAAATTCTAAAAGAATAGAAATTAAAAATATATCTTCAATTGTTTTTTTAAATTTATCAAAGCTTGAAAGACCCAAAAAAAAGTAATCAAAAAAGCAAACAACAGGATCCTAAAGTCCAATGACAAAATTGAATTTTTTTCAAAAGTTTTGCTTTTTGATGTAAATGTTTAAGGTAAAATAATTCATCCAAAAAATCTGAAAAAAATATTCCAATTCTCTTTAAAAGTTGTTTTAACTTTTTGATAGCTTTAATCACCCAAAAAAATGAAATAAAAATGAAAATAAAAGGATTCAAATGTACTAAGAGAAATTTTATTTTTGTGATTTTTTGTGTTTCTTGAAGGAATTTCTTAAGGTGAAAAGATACATCCAAAAATATGAAAAAAATATTGTAAAGCTCTCTGAATTTTTTGTCAAATGTATGGCAGCTGAAATAACCAATAAAAAAATTAAATTAGCCAAAATGAGGATCCAAAAACCCATGCAAAAATTTTTTTTTACCTTATTTTTTCGTTTTGAATTGCATTTTTGAAGGGGCTCTAATGGCTCCAAAATTACCAAAGATTATTTTTAGGGGCTTTAGAACCCCTTCTAAGGAGCTGGGCTGTCAGAATGTAAAAAAATAAATTCTTGAAACTTGAGTGAAATAAAGTTTTTTTGCGTGAAATATTGAAGGGGTGTGACAGTGAAACTATGTCAAAATGTGTGAAATAAAGGGTTGGATGCGTGAAAAAAATAATGCCCTTTATTTATTTATTTAGTCATTTGATGGAACAAAAATTAAAACTTGAGGCACATTAATTTTAAGAATTGGGTAGTTCCAGGAATCAGAAGAAAATAAATAGAGTCCAAGGCCAAATTCATACAGTCAAAATTATGAAATCCACACCTTTTTTCAAAAATGGAATGATTTTAATTTTTCTTTGGATAGATTTGTATCCATTTTGAAGAAAGGTGTGATTATAGTAATTTTATCAGTTAATTCATGCCTGCTGGATTAGTTTCCCACCCTTGGTAGGTTTGAAAAACTCAAAAGAATATTCCAATCCAAAACACATGCCAACACAAAAAAGGCATGAAGATGGATGATTAAGTTTTGGTACACATTTTTAAGGTTTAAAGGAGTTCCTGGGGTGGCAGAAAACGTTTTTTAAGGATTTGTTGGACCCTCGAGGCATGTAAACATTGATCGAGTTGTTGAGGGTCTAAATTAACGCCCCCAGACCCCCTGTGTGGTCTGCATGGGGCAGAAGCCTTTTGAAAATGCAATGATGGAAACCACTTGATTTAATTCAATCTTCAAAAATTAAATGAATATAAATATTTTTAGTAATTCAAATTGGACCTCAGACTTGAAAATTTTTTCACCCAATGTTGGAAAAATGAAATGATTCCTTTCCTTACATTTAATAAAATATTTTGAGTGAAAAATGAATAGACTTTTACCTGAAATCAAAAACAAATAAAAAGTTTACATACAAATATTCAATCAGGGTAATTAAATTATTTAAAAATATTCCAATGAAAAAACATCAATTACAGGCATAGAAATTTCTTTGTAGAAAATTAAATATTTGTTTTGGCATGTAAAAACCTTTTTACCAATGATTATAAAAATTTAAAAAATACTAACTACTAGGGTTTATCAGAGTTATCCCACCCTCCATTAGAAAAATGGTGGGTTTCATCAAAGTACCCTAACTTCTAACACACCATTAAAAATCAAGAAACCCCACTTATCTCAAATCAAATAGGTCAGAGTCACCTGAAAATAAATGGGGTTTTTCAAATAAATTATTTGAAGGTTTTTTCAACCTCCAACACACGTTGGTCCATGTATTGTTCTATGTCATGCACCCCTGATTTCCCACCTCCTTCTACCTCCAACCTCATTGGAAAAATCTGATTCTTACATCTCATCACTTATCACTCTCATCACGTCCTGAATCTAATTACTTCATTGCTTTCATCACTTCCTCACTCTCATCACTTCATTAATCTTTTCATTTCCTCACTCTAATCACTTTGTTTCTCTCATCAATTAATCATTCTTACTCTTTTCAAATGGCCCCTCAGCAAAAATCCCCCCACAGATCCATACAAAAATCCAATGCACCAAAGCAAACATCCCCAAGGAACTCTAAAACAAAAAATCCTCCCCCGTCAGCTTCCAAAGGCTCAATTCAGCTCTCTTGAGCTGATCACATTATCCTGGTAAACTGGCTCAAAATTCCTCCCAACTGTAATGCTTGCTTTGGATCCAACAATGAAGCACAAGTTGGCCAACCTCCATCATCTAAGGTTAATGGATATCTCCTGATGTCCAATTAACTTAAGAATAAAACAAAATTTAGGCTTGATCACTCATCAAAACAGATGAGGGAGAAATTCAAGAACTATTTATTCAAGTAAAAAAAGGCCCACTCAATTTCAATCTCCACTGGCTTTGGTATCACTTAATCCAAAAAAGCCTAGTTAATCAACTCAGTGGTTGAGAAGTTGGACTTGATTTGTCCTTTTTATATTCAAATGGAAAAAAAATTGGAAAGAAAGCCAAAATTTCTCCTTTAGCTTATTTTGATGTCCAAAAATCTGATTCAATTCATTCTGAGGACTTGGCTGTGGATGCTCAGCCAAGAAACAATGATCCTTATGAAACCATTTAGTGGGCCCAATCTGATTCCAATCAGGATAATCCAACACAACTAACTCCAATCATGTCTACATCATTTTTGATCAACCATTCAAACCCTTGCTTGGATCCCTCACTTACTTCCTTGAATTTTTACCTTCCAGGGGTGGAATAACATTAAAAATTGGCCAATGGGGAGCAATATATTCCAGTGTTTCCATTAAGATCAACATCTGTTCCAGTAAGGAAGAAATTTATTGTCTTTTATGGTTAATCCTGACTGATTTAGAATTTAAAAAAAGAGCCTCATGCTTTCCTGAATATCCAAATGCTCAAGCCAATGGGGCCTCCCACATCACCTTCAAATAATAGTTATGATGTTTCAACACAAAACGCCTCTGCAAAGGTAAAGCAAAAGTCCTCAAATTCAATCAAAATCAATCCCAATATTTCTCAAAAGAGGAGAAACACTTCCAATTTTTTGTACTTTGAAGATATCATGGGGAAGCAAGATTCAAGTTAGTGCTTTGATTGATGATTCTTGCTTTCACAATTAATTCATTTACATTGCCCTCAAAAAAAAAGTGAAATTACAAATTGAATTTAAAAATATTTTATTTGGAAAGAAAATTTTGGATGATCAACTGACTATTGATTGAAAGCAGGAAGCTGAGCGTATGGCTCATCAAACCAAATTGGATGTTGATGGGAGATCTAAATGAACTCAGTTGGAGTTTCAAAAAGAGGAAAAGAAGAAGGATCAACAGGAAAATTGACTGGAAAAGGAGAGGTGTTGACTAGCAATGGGAAAAAAAGATAATTTATCTGTAGCCATGCAATGTGTTGGTAGTTTCAGAGTTTGAGTTCTCATTTATGTGACTTTCACTGAAGTTCAGAGTACCATTGATTGGATTGATTTGATCTTATTATTGTTAACCTTCAAGTACTAAAACAACAGGTAAAATGTAACTAGGCTGTGTTTTCTGCATTGTGATTGTCAGACTGTCCAATCATAAGCATTTCACATACCATGTCACTTAAACTGCTTATGTTAATTTTGCCTTATTCATTTTTTACTCAACCACTTGTTAGCCAATCATGTATTTAGTCTTTATAAACCATGGTGCTCTCAAGTGGAATTCAATCATCTGTTCAGCCAACACATCAAACGGAGTTTCCTTTTCCTCCTGATCTCAGGTCCGTTACGCTTGACGTTACAAGCCCCTTTCACTCATTCTTTAATCCTTTCATCTCATTAGAGCTAAGCTCTTTTTATCTTTTACAGGTAGCAGTAGAAAATTTGAATACATAAATCAGATTAATCAATTGCTGGAATCATAAATATATTCAATTGGATAAAAACTTTGGAAAGAAAAAAAATATATTTTTGAATACAACAACATTTGAGACTATTTTTAACCCCACCAATAAACAAATATTTTCAATTTTTCTTTATATTTTTTCTCCCAGAGTAAATTTTTTCCACTTTTCAAGTCCCTGCAATTCTTCCAATCGGGTTTTTTTTGGTTTGCATAGACATTTCCATTCTTTTATGAGTGGCAGTCTTCACAGAAGGAAAGGTACAGTGCTTGTGCTTATTTTCTGCCCAAATCATTTTAACAATACCTTTTTTTTGAAATCAATAATCTGATTCATCACAAAAAATTGATTTTCCAGAGCTGAAGAAATAGTGTTGTTTGATCTTCTCTTTGGCTTGTTCCAAATCTTTGGGGGAGGTCTTTTTATTCGTCTTTTTTGTTTGGGCAAAAATGGTGGTATACAGATCCAAATGTTTTATTTCTTGTCTAGACCACACAATCTTTTCATCAATCTCTTCCTCAGCTACTTCCAAAGAGATTTCAGAATCTTTCTTTGAGGTCTCTTTTGCTCACAAGCCCTATCATTTCCACCTCTCTTTATGTTTTTAAAATAATCTCCTCCCATCTTTTTCCCTCCCATACACATAATTTGATTGGGGTGAGGATCAAGAATGGATTCAAGTCATTGTGTAAACTTTTGATGTTAGTGTTAAGGAAATTGACAGTTTCTAACAAAGGGGAAGGTGAAGAAAGAACAAGGGTTCAAATGGTGTGTTTCATTTCATATAAAAAAAACAATCATCAGTCATGTTATAATCAAGGTGGATGATCAAAAAACATTGAAAAATAAATGTAACAGTCAATGATCCTAACAAAAAAAAAGTTCATCCATGTGATGATCATCATTTAAAAATGATTTCATGAAAAAAAAAAAGACAGGAGGAGGAGGAGGGGGGCTTACCTAGCCCAATCAATTGATTGATTAGCAATTGATTTCTGGGTTTGATGGGGGGTGGTACTGGGAGTAACAATTGATTGATAACTCAATTAATTGATTGAAGGAAGAGGAGCAGGAGGAAGAGGTGGGTAAGTTCTGCAGACCAATCAATTGCTCAATTAGTGATTGTTTTTTGGTTTATAAGGGGGCGGTCCTGGGGGAAAAATTGATTGATTATCCAATCAATCAATGGAGGGAGGAGGAGGAAGAGGGGGGACTTTTGCAGACCCATTGGTTTGTTGGTTGGAAGGGGATGGTCCTGGAGGGAACAATCAATTGATTAGCCAAAAAATCAATGGAGGGAGATGGTTTACCTGGGAGGAAGTATCAATCAATCAAAGGAGAAGGAGGAGGAGGAGGAAGAGGGGAGGGACTTGCATAGGCCAATTTTGAGCAGAAGAAGGAGGAGGACTGGGGGTACTTTGAGGTGGAGGTGGTGGGTGAGGTGGTTTGATGAGGAGAAGAATGATTGGACCAGTGAGTGAGCGGGGTGAGGTTGGTGCTTTGGTGCGTTTTGAGTTATGAGGTGGTGGTTTTTTTGTTTTTTCTAAGTCAAAAAAGAAAAAAAAAACAATAATAATAAAACCACAAGTCAGCCTAGGATTCTTGTTTGAAAAACCAAAGCAAAAAAAATACTGTGTTGTTATTTTTTAACTATTTCAAAACCAAATGTTACTCATCAAAGTGGGCAAGTGTGAGGGGTGGAATATTCTCTCTCATTGCAGAAGATGAGGGAAAAGATGAAATGGGGATGACTTGAGGAGGATTGGGAATATTTTCTTCCAATACTTTGTCCCATTCATCTTTTATCTTGGCCAAAAGTTTTTGAAGTCTTACACAACTGATAATCCAGTTGATGAGGATCATCATGTCTTTGGGATTTTAAAGCTGGTTTTTAATTTCCCTTAAGCTGGAACATCTTCCTTTCAGCATACCTATTGCATGTTTAATCCAAACATGTGATTGAGCAAGATGATGGTTGAAATAGGTTTTTGATTAGATCATTTGAAGAAACATGCCAACAATTTGGAACAACATATTTCCCACTAGCTTAATCTGAATTCACCAGAAGGTATTTATATTGGTCAAAGTAGTTCTCTGGTTTTTGGGAACTACACATCCAATTGAAAACATATGAATTGTGACAAGAACCTGGAAGGCCAGCAAGGAGGGATACTAGATTCTTTTTCTTATTAAAAGAAGTTTTAGTGCCACAGATTATCTGAAAAAACAGATAAAATAGATTTTGTCAGGCATGTGTTATCAAAGGTATTGGAAAAGAAATGTATCAATTGCATTTTTTCCCAATCAAAAGAGTGGTTGTCATCTAGCTTGGGTTTTTGACTCAAGGGGATAGTGGTTCCATCAAAAAACCCAATGCAAATAGGAAAGCCTTCAGTCTCCATTACTGCAGACATCTCCTTGCATTCTTCTTTGTTTGGCCAACAATGGACTGAGAAACAGAAATATAGCATAAAAATAATGATTCTTTTGGTGTATAAGTCAATGGTTCCATAACCAACTGAGAATAGATTTTCTAATTAATGAATTGCTACTCCATTTGAATTTGATCTCAATCTACAAACAGAAATGGCAAGTTAGATAGCTGGATTGTATTCAGGATTCCACAAATGTTCCGGGAAGATGTGAGGGTTTTCAATTATCACCAAAATTTTCATGAAAGAATGCAACAAAGTTTGTAACAGTTGCTGGAAGCTTAAGTTGTGGCGGAGATGAAGATTTTTCCTTTCATAAATAGGGTTGTAGAGATTCTGTCTTTTGGGAACCCTTTTTGCTTTTCCAATAGAAAACTCAAATCTAACCAATTTGATTCCAAATTGGAGCCTGAATCAGAGTCATATAATACAAAAATTTCAGTCAGCTGTTTTGCATTCTCAACTTACTGGCTGGAATTTTGATTGAAAATGTTGAGAAAGAAGGTGATGAGATGATTTTGAGATTTGTGGGTGCGAAGCAATGGAGATGCAAATAAATTCAGATGTGAAGCAATGGAGATTTGAAGCAATGGAGATGTGAAGGAATGGAGATGTGAAGCAATGGAGATGACATGTGTGCAAAGCAATGGGGATGGGATTGGTAAGGATTTGCTGATTTGGAGGTGTGGATGGTTGTTTTGAATGCCATTGATGGTTGACAGATGATGATGCATAAATTGTGGATTTGATGTTTGAAACCTGCTATTTCCATGAAACACACCAATTAGAAATACACCAGTTTGGGGGTATGGGCATTTCAGAAACCCACCATGAAAATGTTGGGTTTGATAAAAAATGGTGGTTTTCTAATTTTGGGTTTTCTAAATCTGATACACCCTATTGTTGAAATCTCAAAAGAAAAATCAGTCAATTTCCTGGTAGTTTCATTGAACAACTAAATTTCAATCACCTGGCAGTGATCCTAATTGGGATAACTCAATGCATTTTCCTGTAGCTGCCTCCTGCAACTGCTGCAGCTTGGAGTTATCCCAATTGGGATAACTGTGAGTATTTGTGCAGGCCAGACCCCTGCGCAATCACAGTCTCAGCCAAACCTGGACCTCCAGCTCACACATTCAGCCAGTAAATCTTAATTCAGCTCATCCTCAACCAGTTTTATCAACATCTAAACCAACAAGCCAAGACTCACAAAACAAGTGAACTTCTGGCTTCAAGCAAGAAGCAACCAACAGACCATTTCCAATCAACCAACCAAAATATCAGCCAGCCAGCCAGTCCATAAATCTGGGTAGCACAGCCCAGACCAACCAGCTGGTCCAGACCCAACCAGCCTAGGCCAAGACCACCCCCAGCTCAGAGACCTCAGAGCTATCCCAATTGGTATAACTTGGAGTAGTTGGGTAGTGCAAACCCGCGCGACTACACATCCCTTCAATCCAGGCCAGCCCCAACCAGCCAAAAAGCCCAGACAGGACCAGCCACCCAAGAACAATCCAGACAGCCTAAACCAAGCCAGCCAGCCCAGACCAAGCCATAATGCACAGACTAGCCAGCTCAGACTGGACCAGTCAGCCCTGACCAGAAAGCCAGTCCAAGAAAGAAAGCCAGTTAGTCAGTCAGAAAGTCAGTCAGCCAACAAGAAATCTAGTTGGAAAGAGAGTCAGCCAGTCAACTGGCCAACCTCCATGCAATCCAGTTGGCCTGCCAGTCATCCAGTCAGCCATTCAGAAATTCAGTCAACCAGTCATCCCACCAACTAGCCAGCTGTTCAGACAGCCAGACCGCAAATTAGCCAACCAGGCCAGCCATCCATCCTTAGCCAGCCAAGCCATCCATCCAGCCAGAATTCAGCCAATCAACTAGCCAGCCAGAAATTCAGACAACCAGCCCACTATTCAAGCTCATAACCCCACCAGACCAAATCAAGGCAGACAGAAGGACTTTGAGGAAGACCAAGCCCAATAATGGGACCAGCTAGAAAGGCCAAGGCTATTGAGCAATTTCAATGGAAAGATCAGGCCAGATCAAGAAGATAAAGAAAGACAATTAGAATTAAAACAACCTCCTCCAGATCCTCCAGCTAGTAGACCTCAGGACCTCCCGCCAGACCACATAAAACAGGTGGATAGAAGCAATGAGAGAATGATAAAGGAAGATTGAAGAACCCAAGCTGCTAATTAGACCAAGGAAGACCTCATAAAACACCACTGGAACAGAAAAGGCGGATAGAAGGACTTAGATAAAGATCCAGACAGATAGAAGGACCAGATTGACAATCAAGCATAAATACAGACACAAGGATATACCAAGACAGACCAAGAGTACAAGAAAATGCTTCTAGACCCTCCGGTAAGATTTACCTGTGTAATCATGTCTGCGGTGACATGAAGCCCTGTGCCTTGTACTAATCCCAGAATTTTTTTCATTTTTCTTCTGTGCCAATTTGTTTTTTCATGTGTATGTAGACCAAAAAAAACCTAGAATTTCTGGATTTAGTAAGATTAATCAAAACAGAAATTGAGGATCAGGAGCCCAATACTTCACCACATATATCCATTTTATAAGAAGATTTCAAAAAAAGAGGCATGATTTTACAAAAAAAAATAAAATAAAATGACACCCTCTTCAAAAACAGGAATGGATTTTGAAATTATGAAGGCATGAAATTAGCTCAGGCCCCAAAAAACAAAGACATGAAATAATCAAGAACACAAAATAATTTAGGACAGAGAATTAATAGTAATCCTGATTTAATTCAGTGATGCAAAATGGAAAATATGGTTATTTTTCAGCCTTATTGATGCCAGGACCCTTGCAATCATTTAGCTGATATAGGTGATAAATTCAGAATAAAAAAGGGAATTCAATTTCTCATAGTCACAATCCTTTAAATTTTTATAATTACGGCAATTAGTGTCCTCTTTCATTTTTTTAACTTAAAGGAATTAAATAAAAAATTACAAAAAAATTATTTTGAATTTAAAATATTTTACAGGACTATGAGCCTCATAAAATTAGTGTGTTATGATTAAAAATAATCTCAAATATCTCCAATCAGTTGTCCCTCTTATTGGTTGATTGTTTCAAGATTAATTCATGATTGAGTCTGAAAGAATGCTAGTTCAAGTAGTTTGATTTTACGTTACTGATGAAACTCTTGTAAGAACCCTTATTCACTAGTTGTTTTCAAATAATTCTTAACTCTAAGAACCTGCTTTCTTATCTTGATCTTTCTTAGCTTTAGTTTTTGTAAAATAACCAAATCATCTTCAATTGAAGCCTCAGTTTTATTGTGTTGCCTCTCTTCTTTTGATAGCTTTTATTTCCTGGCTTGTGGCCTGTTGTGCCTCAGCCTTGTTGAATCCTTTCTGTCACTGATTATGGGATAGCTCTTTGGTTTTTTTGCATTCATTATGAAATATCCTTATGATTACTGTTACTACAAGTAGGTTTACAACATATTCCTTGTATCCAGACTACTTAAACCTATTCTAGTGCAGCCAATTTTTCATCATCAGCTCTTACTTACCTTGAACCAGAGTGCCCCTATGACTCCATGGATCTACTCCTCTTGGAGAAATGATAATCCATTTGGCTCCTTCCTTTCCGTTTCAACCAGAGCATTCAGCTTCAATTTTAACATAAATCACAGCTTTTAATGTCTTTCTACCATCACTACTACACAGACAAATCCTTTATTTCAGTCATTTCAGAAATGCATTTTTTTTTTGGATTCTGACCCCAAAGTCTGGTTTATGGGTCTCTTGAAACCTTAAAATAAATCTTTCATAATTTTGGGAGCAATAGAACCCCTTCAAAAATTTAATCAAAAAAAAAACATTGAGCTTTTAGATCCTTTGATATACCTTTTTAATTCATTTTTTTGGGCTATTTAATACCTCATAAATTCTGAGTAACAATCAAAGATCTTTCTAATTTTATTCAGTTTTTTCATGCTTTATTTTATCCTAAAAAATTCAGTGAAAAAGTCAAAAAACCAAAAAACCGAATTTCACATTGGACTTTGAGATCCTTTAATTTGCCATTTGAATTCAATTTTATGTCAATTAAAGCTCTCAGAAATTCAAGAAAACAATCAAAGAGCTTTAAAAAAAATTTTCTTATATTTTGTGAGTGTATTCTTTTAACTTAAAAATTCATTCAATAAATCAAAAAATTCAAATTTCTCATTACACTCTTAGATCCTTTTATTTGCATTTTTAATTAAATTAAGTTTGGTCATTCAAGCCCTCAGAAACTTAAAAAACAGCCAAAGATTTTTTGAATAGTTTTTAGGGTGATGTTAAATTCACAGCTCCAACCGTGTGGTAGTTGTGTAGGGACCTACATGGCTCAAATGAGCTATGGGGGCCCAAAGACGACTACAAAGGGCTGTTTCAAACACGCACAAACCCCAGGAGGTTGTTTAGGAGCCGTGTAACCCCCGTAAACAGCTCAAATTGACAGTTTTTGGGGGTGCAAGACCCCCCCAAAGCTGTGCCAGAATTTTGGGCACCCCCTGGACCACACTTGGGTTCTGTCAACCCAAATCTGGGATTAACGCATACTTTGTGGGACTTTTGTTCCACACCTAGCAATCCCAAAGAGAAATTAAGGCAAAACCCAAGTGAATATAAAGTGAATAATCATGGAAACCTGCAAACAATTCTTTCTCAACTTGAAAGTGAGCAAACTTTTTTTGATCAATTGAAAGTTGGATTGAATACTGAAGTATACCATTGCATTTCTTTGCATGGGAACAGTGGCAAGCCCTCCTTCTTCTTAAATGGCTGTGTGGAAGTTCTAAATTGATAGTGCCATCAAAAAAGCTTTGGGAAAAGAAAAAAGGATTCGGGTAATGAAACATTGGAAGCCCCAATTGCCTCCTGATCAAGGGTGACAATTGAGGAACAAAATGATTCACAAATGGACATGAAAGGTGGTGGTGAGTAACATTTTATGTTACTGGTATTTGCCATATTTAATTTGATTGAAACTGATGGGTTCATGTAACTATGAAACTATGACTTAACCAATGAATGTTTACAAGATCAACTTGACCCACCTCCCTTGAGTGCTTTTCCTACTAGGGAAGAGGCACAAAACTATTGTCAAACATGGGCAATGAAGCATGCTTATTATTTAACAGTTTTCAACTCAAAGCGTGACCAATATGTGGATTTAGCCTGTGATAGACATGTTTCCTATTCAGGAAGTCTTCTTACCAAACGGTCTAGACAAACTCACACAAGGAAGGTTGGGTGCAAGTTTTTAATCCATGCAAGTAAAACAAAGGCAGACCCCTTGTGGCGCCTCTTCTACAAAGAATCCAAACATAACCATCAACCATCTGAACATCCCTCTGTGCATCCTCAACTGAGGAGAATCTTGGGGGTGGCCTTAGACAATCTAGTAGAAGGCATGAATGATAGGGTCAATACGTTACAACTGAAGAAAAAATTGAGCAAGATTTATGGGCCAGATTATTTTGATGACTGAAAAATATACAACACTAAGCGGAAGTTAATGCTTGCAGAAATAAAGGGAAAAGGTTTTATGGAGGTACTCTATGAACAGATTGAAGAAAAAAGTTGGATTCACCGTTCAAAGTTCAGCTGAGAGGGTCACTCGGAGGCCCTGTACTTAGCACATCCAGAGGCGTTAAAGCTTTCAAAACAATTCCATCATATTGCTATGTTGGATTTTACTTATAAAAAAATAAGTAAAAAACCCCACTATTGCATGTTTTAGGAATGACAGCAAATCGGAAAACTTTCACAAAATCTCTTTTTTTTGCAACAAAAGAAATGTTATGAGTTCTACAGTTGGTCTTTAAATGCATTAAAGGAGTTGACTTATGGTCCTGAGAGACTTCCAAAAGTCTTTGTGACAGACTGTGAAAAAGCTCTGATTCATGCAATTGAAACTAGTTTCCCAGAGTCATCAAGACAAGGTTGCACTTGGCACTTGTCTAAAAACATACCACAAAACTGTAAATTGCACTTTGTTAATGATTTTGAATGATGGAAAAGATTTATAAATCTGTGGGAAAAGTATGGGGCCTCAAAGACCAAAGAGGAGGCAGAGGTTAATGATGCAGAACTCAGAGTAGGTCCAAATCACTGCTTCTTATTCTTCCTAGTTTTGGGTTCTGACCTTTTGAATTTTATAGTGTTTCTTGAAAGAATATGAGGATTTACTTGAGTATATGGAAAATAACATTTTCCTTATCAAAGAAATATTTGTAAAAGTGTGGACTTGTATAAACCCAGATTTTGGAAACAAAACAACTTCTTGGGTTTAAGGGGCCCATGCAACTCTCAAAAGATTCCTTGCAAACTCTTTAGGAAATCCGTTGGATGTTTGGAAAAGCCTTGACAGAAAAGTTTTGAATCAAATGAATTCAGTTCATGCATCACTTTATAACTCTCAAATTAAGTCAGGGACAGTTCTTCCACCTGAACTGTTACCATTGGGTTACAAATTTTCTTTAGAAGCAATCTATCTTGTTAGGGAACAATTCAAGAAGTTCAACCGTGATCATGATGGCAAAGTGTGCACCAAGTCATATTTCAAGACTATGGGTTTTCCCTGTTCCCACCAAATAGGTGACCGTCTAGCTTTCAGAGGATCCATGGTACCTGAAGGTTTTCATCCTCAGTGGAGGTTGGACTATGACCCTTGCAGTTCTAATTCTGTAAGTTGGCTTAAGTTGGATTGTTCAAATCACTATGTGATTAATGATTTTTGATTAACTAATTGACTAATGGTTGATCCTTTTGAATTTTTCCAGTGCATTATTGATGAAATGCTAAGCATTACACAGTTACGTGAAAAAGTCAATGCAATGATCTTGGAATCTCCAGATCATGAGCAAAGCAGCCTATTGAAGTATATCATTCAGAAGATTACAAAATATTGATCCAAGCCAAGACTTCGACCTAAAGTCTTACAATCAAGTAGGGGCAGGTCAAAATTGACAGATACACGGCAAGAACCATCTTGGTTTGAGCTTTTTGACAAACAAATCAAGGGGTAAAAAAGAACTAGAAGAGCTCCAAACAATAAAAGACAAAAGATTGTAAGTCTTTCATTTTGAGATATGTTCATTTTTTGGGTTTAATGAACATAGTTACTAACTAATGATGAATTTTTGGTCAAATTTGGCAGAATCTGAATCTGAATTTCATAGTTCAGAGGAAGAGATTGAAAGTGAATTGGCATCACTTAATTTGGAATCAGAATCCTCTTCAGAGGAAGAGAACATGCAGCAAAGCTCAACCAGAAGCTCATCTTTGTTGAGTTTTCATTTCATTGATCCAATTAAAGAAATGAATATTAAGTTAGTTTTAATGATAGGAACCAAACGTGAAATACCTCAATCAAATACCCAATAAATTTCATAAGTTCTTCAGTGGGGTTTGGGATCCAATTGGAGATGGGAATTGGGGATTTAGAGTCCTTGCTAAATCTCTTGGTTATGAAGAACATGGTTGGTTTAAAGTTAGGAAGGAAATGATTGAAACATTAGAGAAACATAAAGCATGCTAAATTAAGATGCTTGGTGGCTCAAAGGAGGTTGAAAATATCAAACAAATACTTGATGTTCAAGACATCAATGAAAATATTCCCTCCTCAAAATGGCTGGCTAAATTGGACATGGGTCAAATCATAGCAGAAACATATTCCAAACCTATATGTTTCATTTCATTGGATTCATGTGATAATTATACTCCTATGAAAAATGGTGTTACTGATCAATCAGATCCAATGTTCATTTCATTTTTAAACAATAACCACTGGGTTCAATTAGTACTTGAGGGAGAAATGATTCCTAACCCGCCCATTGTAGCAAAACCACATTCCTTGATTTCTAAAAAAGCCTCTGGTTGGGTTGATCATCTTCAAGATCAACTGCAAATGTATTCTAGATTGTAATAGAATTTGACTTTGTTTCATCATTTGGTTTCATATAAATTGTAATTCTAATGTAGCTAATGAGTTCTATTAATATAAAGGGTTATCACATTTTGAACATCATTATGTTGAGTGTTTTGAGTTAACATCATTATATTGAGTTTTTTGAATGAAAGTTCAATTGTAATTCAGTTCAACTTGTGTTGGGCTGATTCCATCACAAGACTAATTTATGTTAAGCTTGGGATGGGATCAGCTTAACACAATTTGAACTTTTTTTTTTGGTGTTTTTACTTTAGGGCTTGTCAAAAGACTTGTTTTTTTTTGGGCACTTTTACTTTAGGGCTTTTCAAAAGAGTTGTATTTTTTTGGGCAGTTTTACTTCAGGGCTTTTCAAAAGACTTGTATCTTTTTGGGCACTTTTACTTTAGGGCTGGTCAAAAGACTTCTTTAATTTTTGGGCCCTTTTACTTTAGGGCTAGTCAAGTTGAAATGACTTGAGGGATTTTCAAGTTAGTTATATTTTTTTGGTGTTTTTTACTTTAGGGATTTTGGAGTTAATTGTCTTTTTCTTGGTGTTTTTACTTTAGGGCTAGTCGTGTTCCCTGTGTTTTTTTGGTTGTTTTTGCTTTAGGGCTATTCCATTGGATAATACCAGTTTTTTTTGTTTTTTATTTATTTATTTATCTTTTTGTTTTTTTTAACCAAAAAATGAACATTCTTTGATTTCTTGGTTGATTTCTGTTTTTTTGGAAGGTTTATTTAGTTCATGGGTTGTGTAAGTACCCTTTCATTCCGTTACCTTTTTTTTTCTCACCGCGGTCCGGTGCTGTGTGGAAGTCCACACGGCAGAAGACTGGGGTGGGTGGGCCCCACAACTTTGTGAGCCGTGGGGGGCTGTACACAGCTCCGATTGGACTGTGTGAAGTGCCACACGGCTCATTTGAAACCGTTTGCACGGCTCAATGAGCGGTGAACTTAAAATTACCCTATTTTTTACTTATTTTTTGGATGTATCCTGGGCCTCCAAAAATTGAATGCAACATAAAAACACTTCAAATTGAAACATCCATTGCCGTTTTCTTTTCCATTTGGAATCAAACTTTTCCAAAATTATTTTTGACAAAATTTTAGAATAGAATCCAAATATCAAACTACAATTTTTCTGAATGCTTTTCACATTTTTTTTTACCATCAAATTATATATGAAAATGAAAATTATTCAAAAGAGAAGGGGTGTTCCAGAATTTTTATTCTCCTTTTTTTCATGATTTAATACATACAAAGAACAAATATGGATATAAATATTAACTCTTATTCATCTATTATTGCTTTTATTTTTTGTTGTTATTTTCTTTTAGGTAAAAAAACCTCATTACCAAGCTCTTAATTTTTCTGGAAAATGATCAACCTTGAACTTGAAGGAGACTATATGTTTGAAACATTTTAAAATAAGGAAGCAAACAGGAGAAGATTTGGAATTGGGAATGGGAGGGGAACTCAGAGGAAGATAAGTTCAAGGCATTCAAGAATAAAACAGAACCACTGGGAACTCACATGCTTCAGCCAGAGGGAAAGCATGGCATGGAAATTTCATCCACATATTTATGGGAGATGGGACAGAAATTTGGTTGAGTTGCCTTCATGCTTCTTGGAAATTTTTACCCCAGATATAATGCAGTAATCATGGTTCCTTGAAAATTTGGTATGAATCTAGCTCTTTAACAAGTTCTTTTCTTACTTAAATCCAGTATTCTGATCTAATTCCCAAAACAATGGCTGCTTCTCTAAATCCACAGCTCCCATCGCCTATGACATCTTGAAAATGTGATATCTGCGGAATGGCTGTTTGGGGGTAAATGAAGTCTTTTTATTGGAAATAAAAGCAGAAATCAGAATTTTTTATAAAACAAAATATGGTAAAAATATATCACACACTTTTTCAATTGAGACTTGGTCAAAAATTCCAGAAGAAGAAGAAGATAATTTACACAAAAACTGGAGGAAAAATACAAAAAACAGAAAAAACAGAAAAACAGAAAAAATGAAGAGAGGAAAAAAAAATAAAACATAAAACATAAAACATAAAAAATAAAAAAATGAACAAATGAGAAATCATCAAATTTAATCACACCTCACTGATTTTTTTTTTGGTTTCTATTAATAAATTCCTTCCAAAAGAATGGTAAGTAGAATATTCATCTTCATTTTCTTGCTTATCTCTTGATTCTTGTAACACAATTTTACTCAGTAGAAGCAAACTACTCATTCACAATGGTATCAGACCTATGGGGAAAGATTTAATTCAAACTTTAATAAGAAAAAATATTATAACCATCCACAAAAAAGGCAAATCTCACCATCTTGATATAAGAGAAACCAACCCTTTTGGTTTGAAGGATTTTCATGGTGATATATAATTTGATGGTAAGAAAATGTGACCAGCAGTCAGAATAATTTTTAGTTGGATTTTTGGATTAAATCATGAAGTCCTTTCAAAATAAAATGGGTGGAAATTTTTATTCCAGATGTAAAAAAATATATATAAAAAAACATTGCAATGGATGTGTTAATTTGAAGGGTTTTTACATTGCATTCAATTTTTTGAGGCCAAGGATACATCCAAAAAATAAAAAATAAATATTGAAAAGCTATTTAATAGTTTGATCAAAATTTTAAGAAATTGAATCCCCAACGGAAATTAATTTAAAAGGAAAATAAAAGGATACAAAAGTCAAATGAGAAATTTGATTTTTTTGATTTTTTGAATGAATTTTTGGAGGTTAGAGAATACATCCAAATAATCTTTTAGAAAAAATATTAAAAATCTCTTTGATTTTTTTATTTAAATCTCTGAGAGCTTTAATAACCTAAAAAATGAATTTAAAAGGTAAACAAAAGGATCCAGATGTCCAATTAACAAAATTCTTTTCTTTATTTCTTTGATTTTTTTATCATATTTTTGAAGGGATTCCATTGCTCCCAAACTTGTAAAAAATTTAGTTTAGGGGTTCAAGAGACCCAGCTACCTGACTGAAGCTCAATAATTCAAGAAAAATGAATTCTTGCAATTACTGTGAAATAAATTATTTTTCCATGTAGGGGTGATGGTGCGCAGACATAGAACAACCATGATTTAAAGGATTGAACCTGTAGAGATTTAATTCCCTAGATGAATTATTCATAGAAATGTAGCAAAGACCCATGAATATATGGAAAAAGAAAATTCACGGAGGTGGTTTTGTATGGTATGATGGAAAATTAATCAATAAATAGACTATTAATTGAATAAAAGGATTCTCCAAAGTTAATACTGTGGATCTTTAACACCTCTCTTCAGGTGATTAATCTTTTAATTTGTGCACCTGGGACTTTGGAAGCTTGGCAAAAGGGCTTCATTATGCAGTAAATATGTTTTATGGCTGGGCTATGGTATAAAAACAGCAAGATCATATGGTAATAACTTACTGGGTCACAAGTTAATACAAGGGTACCTTCAATATGTTCTGTAAAGCCCGTCTGGGCAGCAAAAAAACTTATTTGCGACTTTGCAAAAGCGCAGGTTGCACCTAGCAAAGCTGTTTTGGGGCCTATAAAACCTTCCTTGGCGCCCAGCCAAATAATTCTGCCGCCAGGCCAAGTTTATCTTGCCGCCAATCAATGTCCAGCGCTTTGACCTGCCTAATAATTTTTTTTAACAAAATTGATGGTTGTAATTTGTTGGTGGATGGTGGGTCATTTTGGTGCAACAAGCTTTGATCAGAGTCAAGGGGAGCTTGGTTGGGCACCAAGTCTTTACCCCTGAAAGCCCCACCTATCAAGCCCTCTAGGATCCTATCCAAGTCCCGCTGGGCACATGCCAAGTCAAACTTGGACCGGCTCCAAGACATGCTTTACCCACCATAAATGAACTCAAGGGTAATGAATGGGCCTATTGTGATTATTTAAGGAGTTACCAAGGTGCAAAAGTTGAGTTTTAAGGGGTGAATTTTCAATAAAATATTAAGAATAAACCCATCAATCACTTAATTCTTGTAATAAGTATCTAATTAAATTATGGCACATGTCTGTATGTATATTAATAACTAGTTGATGGATATACAGCCAAAAGAGGGTTGTATTTATCAGTTTTCAGTTTACCAGGGGTTTCCATGAGGTAAATGGATGGAAATAAAACCTGTTCTGCTGTCAGAAATTTACTAATTCATAGAACACAAGCTCTTATTGGTGTTTTAGGTCAGATAGCCGGGTCACATTTCAAGAAATATGTTATCTCTGGAATTTTTTGAATTATATTATGATACTTTAAATTGAATATGTTGAAAAAATATTTAAAATACCAAAATATTTTTAGTGGGCTTCAGGATTTAAATTCCCCTTCATACTCAGGAAAGATCTTGAGATGACAGTGCTTAAAAATTCCAAAGTGGTTTGATCCCCATTTTGAATAATAAATTTGGAATTTCAGATTTGATAAATCAGACCAAATCAAACCAATTTCAATTTTAAAGTGTGATAATTCCATATGATGAATTATTCATTTTTAAGGTAATCTTTTCATCAAATCACTCTTTCCTATTTCCCAAGAATCTAAAAGATAGCAATTCTCAGAGAATTTCAGGATGAAAATAAGTCACTCAAAAATAATTCATTTTTTGATAGATTGATGGAACAATTCAGTAATAGCAGCAAAATTTAAATTAAAAAATTAAACTAACGAAATATACTGTATTGAATTCATTTTAAATGTGATTGATTTACTTTTTAAAAAAGATTGTGGG
Organism: Puccinia polysora; assembly: GCA_025617555.3. NCBI lineage: Eukaryota > Fungi > Basidiomycota > Pucciniomycetes > Pucciniales > Pucciniaceae > Puccinia > Puccinia polysora. Next base: position 25,783,794 of record CM062633.1, on the reverse strand, counting down.
GATCTGAAATTGGAAAAATGTACACTAGCTGAAAAAAAGAAAGCACATAGGTTATGCTTCCACATCAAAATCTCCAAACTTGGTTCATAAATGTGTTGGAACTGTATCATAATCCATACTATCCATTACAATAACTGAAAAATAGCCAAAAGAAAATGGTATTTGAAACTCCTCTAGAACCCAAATTAAATTAAAATTTGATAATTATTCAAATTATTTTTGATTCCAATAAAACCTTTTGACTATATTTTAAATATTGAATACCCACTGCTTATGAATAAGTGGTTTTGCTTCAATTATAAAAATTTTTTTCATAATTTTTCATCTATTTGAATCAAATACTTATTTTTATATATCATTCACATGATTTCTGAAATTTCATTCTGTTACATATCCATCTTTAGGAAAGCTGACCTCTTACATCTTCATGAAAGCTGACCTCTTGCATCTTTATGAAATTTGACCTCTTACAACTTTAGGAAAGCTGACCCCCATACACAATGACCAGAAAACCCCAAAAAATTAAAAAACTATTACAATTTTACTTTGATTTGAAAACAATTATCCAGTTTTTTTGGGGGTGAGTATGGGTATTTTTTTTTGGATTCTTTTCCCATTTGGTTTTGGGCTTGATAAAAGTAATTCAATTGACTTAAATTTTGCTTTTTTCAAATATCTTTTTGATATTTTATTTTTTTTGATCAAGCATGCAGTGTTTTCATTTACAGAATTTGAACATTAGGAGGAAGGGGCATGCCATAATTCTGGGGATTTTATTTTGGGCTCTTGTTGTTGGACAAAAATTGTAGACTGCTTCTATTAAATGGAGAAGTTCCAAAAACTTCAAAAATTGTGAATTTCATGGATGCAGTTGGACTGGAAAAAAAATTATCTTGATGAGGATTAGTTCATTCAAAAATTCCTCTTTTTAAGTTAGTTTATGGCATAAATCCTGTAAGAATCAATTTAGACTTCCAAGCTTATCCACGGCAACTTGGGTAGATTTGTGTATCGCCATGTTACAAGAGCTGCTGGTGTGCGAGCAGGGATTTGCACAATATTAATATACACACAGAAAGCTCAGGGGAAGATTGACGGAGATTTTTTTGAAGGGAGCAGAGAAATTGGTAGAGTAAGAGTAAGGGTTCTTTGATGACACTTGCTGGGATGGGTTTCCTAGTAAGAAGTAATAAGCTGATTTCTTGGGGAACAGTAACCAGAAGGAAGAGGATACCAGCTTACATAGAAAATGGCCTGAAAGGTGGACAGTAAGGAGTCTTCAAGGGGGTAAGTCTAACTAGAATTAAAAAAATCCAAGGAGTTAAGACTACACATGTAATGACCAGATCAGTCAAGACTAAAAAGAGTAACCAACATGAAAATACTACTAAATTGGGATAGGCTGTCTACTGCATTTGGGAAAGCTCTCAGGCCAGAGATTTTTAAGTTTAAAATGTACAGTTGAAGGGTGTAAGGTGTAGAAGGGAGCCATGACACTATGTACTAACAAAGCAAGAGCATGTGATAAAATTTGCAGGAGGATGTACATAAGGATTCCCAAAGGATAAAGCATGGTGGGATATAGGATAGACAGAGTGATTGATGTCAGAGTACATGCAATCCTGTTATATTGATTATGTGCACCCAGGTTGATTAAGTATATGCCAGCCTGAGCAGTCTATCTGTGTATCATTTGAGGTTAGAGTATATGTAGATATCCAGAGTATGTAGATCTGGAGTAAGTGTAGCTGCTGAGAGTATATACTGAAATACATCTTCTTAAGAGTTATAATTTATTTAATGTTCATTTACTTTGAAGTTAGATTTTACTGATTTGATTTTCAGTATAAAACACCATCACCATTAATAAAATTGAAACCAAGGTGTGTATTTGATGATTGATGGATTTTTTGAATAATAATTTCTAACTTATTTTGTTTTGCTTTAAATCTTTTGATGGTAAATGGGGAATAAAATTTTCATTGTGATAAAAAATTAAATGAGAAAACAAAATTCAGTAGATGTCAATTAAATTCTGCACTATTTTTTTCTCCCAAATAAAATCAAAACATTTCCTATATATACTTTGTTGTTTTGCTATTTACCAGGGTATGCTTTTCTGGAGTTTTCAATTTTCTTGGTAAAATATTTCCTTTGGCCCAGATTAAACTTCTTTCAATGGTATTTTTTTGAAGTTTCAGTAATTCTTTCAAAAATCCAAGGTGTCAATTATGGTACTCATTTTTTGATTCCCAAGGGGGTTATAATTTTTTAATTTGAAGTGGGAACCACAACCATTAATCTTGATTCTGATTATATCCAAAGTTCATCAAAAGGATTCTTTCCTCAAAAATTGCAAAAATCTTGCTGCTAGACCCAGAATGAAATTTCTCAGTCCCAAAAAGAGGGCTATAGTCTTTTTTCAATCAAAATCAAATGTTTTTTGGAACACCATGATGATCATTATTTTTTAAATCCACTCATTTCTGTTATTTCTTCCAATTTTTGAACATCTGATTCCCCATTTGGTGGAATTTCTAGTAAATAATAATCATCAAAATCCCTGAAAAAGTTGGAGTAGGACTCAATTTTTAAAATACATAGGCACTTAAGTGTGTTTCATGTTAGAATTTGAGTTTATATATATGTGACTTTCACTGGAGTTTGAAGTATCATTTATTGGATTGATTTGATTTATATTACTGTTGTTATTGAAGTATTAAAATAATGGTTCAAATATAACTAGGCTTTGTTCTTAGTAGTGATTGTCAGACTGTCCAAGCATAACATTTCACTTACCATGTCACTTAAACTGCTTATGTTAATTTTGCCTTATTCATTTTGTACTCAACCACTTTTTGGCCAATCATGTATTTATTCTATATAAACCATGGTGCTCTCAACTGGAATTCAACATCTGTTCAGCCAACACATCAACCTGAGTGTCCTTTTCCTCCTGATCTCAGGTCCTTTACGTTTGACGTTACAAGCCCCTTTCACTCATTCTTTAATCCTTTCATCTCATTAGAGCTCAGCTCTTTTTATATTTTACATTTCAGGTATAGGTTTAATCCAACTGGGATGCACATACAGGCCTCTACAGCCCATTGGACAACCACACGGACCACAAAGGCCTGTTTGGATGTCACAGATTTGGGGAAACTGGCCCCAAAACACGTGAAATAAGTCATTTGGTACATGTGTGATCACAGGCCTATTGGGATGGATGGGCTTGTACAGGCGTTATTGGGCCCAGGGTTGATTTTGGACATACTTGGCCAGCTGGGCTGGCCCTCAAAAGTTTTCATTTTTTGGTTTTGGGCTGGGACAGCCCATTGGGGCCGTCTCCTGTGTTGCAGCCCGCTCAGGGCCGCTGTTTCTTGGGCCCATTTAGGGGCCCAAAGGCCCACACGGGGCCATTTTAGGTGGCAGCGGGACTCAAAATGGAGTCCTCCCACCCCAGTAGCGGCCTCCACGCTGGGTGGAAGCAAGAAATTGTAGGTCCCAGCTCCCTCCCCTACCCTTGTTAAACATTGCAAGGTAGGGTGATGGCTGGTGGAGTACCACCAGCAATCAGGATTTTCCAGGCCAGTTTCAGTGAGGTTACCAGGGGTAAGAGGGGATTTCATCACCCCCCACCAGGCAATGTAAAAAGAGTTGGAGCAATCTCAAGGGCTGGGGGGACCTGATCCCCCCCCCCCCAGCCCACTTTACTTTTGATACAGCCCAGGATGGTTTCATCAAGGCAACCGGCGGTGGGGGGGTTTCCATCACCCTCCCACCTTTGCAAAGCGGGGAGAGACAAATGAGTGGGGCACTCTGCCCCCCATTATCAAGGGCAGGCGCCAAGGGCTGGGGGGACCTGATCCCCATCTACCCCACTAATGTTTTGGTTTTCCTGGGGCAAACATTGTCCCAGGAAATCAGAAGGGGATTTTACCACCCCTGCTGGTCACCCAGGTAATAAATAGGGGGGGGGGCAACATATCCACCTGTTACACCCCCCCTTGGTGAGAGTTGGCAGGCCAAGGTGTATCCTGGGTCCCACCTGTCTCATTTGTGGTTCCAGGGGCTGGTTGCATGAGTCAACCAGTCTGTAAGTGAGGATATATAGGTAACAGGGCTGGTTTTAAGGGACAACCAGGCCCAGGGAGTGAACAGCAAAGGGGCGGATTCAGCCCTGTGATGGTGGTAACACCAAAATTGACAAGAATGGTCCAGTCCAAAGGGTTTAGGGACAAATTCCATGTGGGCTGATGTAGCCAAAACCAACTAAAAAGGCCTGTAGAGCCTGTAGATCCCCTTTTGGGAGGAACAAGAGGCCAATCTTTTGTAGTTGAGGATCCCTTCTCCCTGCTGTTTTCCATCCCATCCCTTTGAATTAATCCAATCAATTATCCAATGTATTGCCCCATTTTGAGAGCCCATTATCCTTTATAGACACAAGGTTTCCAGCATTTCTATTTCTTTAATTACTTCTCCTCCTGCCACTAAGCTCAATTTCTGGCAATAATCCTCAGATCAATGAGAATGGTCCTTGAAATAGCTCCAAGACTATAAAACACTAGTAATCTTATTTATTATGAATGAATTCACATCAAATTCTAATGGAACCAAATCAAATACACAATTTATTGTAGTAAATGCATCAAAATTTTCATCAATTTTACTTTTTCACTATGCCAATCACCATATGGGTATAAATTCCCTAACATATTCTTGTATTTTAACTCAGATTAAGTGCACCAGAGCTTCCATTGATGATGCAAAAAAATGCACCATGTTTTTTCCTTGGAAACAGCTGGGGGTTTTTGGGGGGCTGTTTCTTCTGCTTTCAAAATCTGGGGAATGTAGCCCCCCTTGGTTTTTGTAGCTTGGTTTCATGGGGTTGATTCCACCCTCCTTCACATATTCTTTCTTTAGGGGGTTCTTCCTCTTGTTTGGTATTTTGGAGGGAGGGAAACTCTTCTTGATTTGCCTTTATTTTCAAACTTTATGTGTTTTTGTGTGGGGGTCCCTTGCTTGTTTTCTGGGGTGAGATGTTGGTTTAATGTTTGGAAGGGGGGGTGTCTGACAAATGGCAGGGAGGTGTCTTTTTATTTGTTCATTTAGCTAATTGGTGGATCCAGGAAGCCCAGTGGGATTTCTGAAGCTTGGAAAGCATTTAAATTTACCCTTGAAATACATTAAAAGGTCAGGTGGAAATTTTTTATTCCTTTCTTATTTAAACAATAGAGAATAAAATCCTAAATTTAGATCTAGTACTTTTTTTTTGTAATAAAGATAAAAATAAAATGAAAAAATTGGTTTTCATGTGGTTAAAATCAAATCAAAAGAGAAAAAATAAAAGAAAAATAAAAATTTATCTTTTGATTCAAAGAAATTAATTGATTTTGGATTTGAAAGAACAAATGAAAAAGGGAAAAAAATTGAAAAAAGAAATTAGGATAATCTGGATTCGAATAATCAATGAATGGACTACCATCTTCTCAGCATAACTGGTTCAATTTTAATTATTGATAGAATATTATACAACTTATATTTCAATTTAATAGTAATTAAATCTGAATTGATACTCCTCCAAAAATAATAAACAAGTAATTTTCTCTCCAGAATAAAATTGGAGAGGATTCAGAAGTGGTATTCCTTCATCATTTATGCCATCAGATTGGAATATAACTGAATTTTGGGTGGTGAGAGGGGGGGATATTCACCATAGGAATTAACTGATTTTGTTTTCAATTATGTTTGATAGAATTGAAGCATAATTAGGGTATATCAGAGTTAGCAGAAAAACCGTTAGAAACCCCCCATTTTTTTGAACAAACCTGCCAGTTTTTATGGCAGGTTTCTGAAATACACATACCCCCTAACTTCTTTATTTAAAAATGATGTGTTTTGTGGAAATCGCAGGTTTCAAGCATCAACCCGCAATTATCATCCATCCACCATCAATTGCATGCAAAATACCCATCCACACCTCCACATCAGCAAATAAATACCAATCCCATCTCCATTGCATCACAAAAATCTCATCTATATTGCTTCACATCTCCATCACATCACACACATCCCATCATAATCTCTTCACCCCACATCACATCACCATTTTTTCCAAAATTTCCAATCAAACTTTGCAGAAACAAGTTAAAAACACAAACAATCTGACTGAACTTTTCTTTATTATTTGACTCTGATTCAGACTCCAATTTGGAATCAACTTGGTTAGCTTTAAATTCTCTATTGGAAAAGTGATACATGGTTCCAAGAAGATAGACCCTCAAAAACCCTATGTATTAAAGGCAAAAGCTTCATCTCCTCCCCAACTTGAGCTTCCAGCAACTGTTCTGAAATTTATTGCCTTCATTCATGAAACGTTTGGAGATAATTGAAGACCACCATGTCTTCCAGAACAATTCTTTGAATCCTCAATGTGCTTCAGCTATTCAACTGGCTGTTGCTCTTTGTAGATTGGGATAAAATGGAAATGGAGCAGACATTCATTAATTAGAAAATCTATTCTTGGTTGGTTATAAAACCATTGAATTATAAACCAAAATATTCATGATTGCTATCCTATTTTCCTGTCCCTCAGCTCTTTTTTGGAACACAAAATAAGAAAGCAAGGATATATCTTGAGTAATGGAGACCAAAGGCTTTCCTGGTTGCATTGGTTTTGTTGATGGAACCACTATCCCCTTGAGTCAAAAACCCAACCTAGATGGCAACCACTATTTTGATTTGAAAAAAAGGCAATAAACTCATTTATTTTCCAAAGCCTTTGATAAGACACTGAGCAAATATTTTTAATCTATCTGTATAGATATTCTGTCAAACTAAAACTTTTTTTGATAAAAACAAGAATTTCATATCACTCCATTCTAGCCTTCCAGGTTCTTTTCAGAATTCATATGTGGATTTCCCAAAAACCCAAGAACCACTTTGACCAAGATAAATAACTCCTGGATGATTCAGCTTATGCTAGCGGCAAATATGTGGTTCCAGGATACCACAATGTTTCATCCAAAAATCAAGCCAAAACTGCTCTCAACTTTCATCTTTCCCAATCACAAGTTTGTATTGAGCATGCCATAGGAATTCTGAAAGGAAGATGGGCCACCTTAAGGCAAATGAGAAAAAAGCTGCAAAATTCCATATACATGAAGATCCTCATCAACTTGATCATCAGTTGTGTAATACTTCACAACCTTTATGCCAATATCAAAGATGAATGGGAAAAAATATTTGAAGACAATATTCCAAATCATCCTCAAGTCATCCCTTTCTCATATGGTCCCTCATCCTCTTCCATGACAGAGCATATTCTAACCCTCAAACTTTCTCACTTTGATGAGTAGCATTTGGTTTTTAAATAGGTAAAAATCCACATTGCTTTATTTTTCTAATTTGGTGGTTCAACAAACAATCCTACACTGAATCTGTTTTCTTTCTTTCTTTCTTTCTTTTTCTTTTTTTTTTTTTTTTGGTGGACTTAGACACAAAGCAGAACCAAAACTTCCAAACCACCCACCTCACCCCACCAAAACCACTGGTCCACTCCTACTGGTCCACTCCCACCAGTCCAATCCTTCCTTCACCTCACCATCCACCATCCATCTTACCATTGGCCTCCACCTCACCATCCACTATCCACCTCCAACCTCAACAACCACCTCCACCTCCTCATTCCGTTGCTTTAGGATCCCCTCCCCACCTCCTTTGGTCAGACCCCCTGGTAAGCTCCCCCCCCCACCCCCTCTTCCTCCCCCTCATCTGCTGCTGATTGTTTTCTCAATCAATGTTGGGAAACCCCCCCCCCCCCCCACCACCACCACCACCATCTTTGCATTGCCTAAGCACCGCCCCCCCCCCCCTGCCTCCTTGCTCACTCCTCTAGGTAATCCACCAAGGAGGAGGAGGCGGGGTGGTGGGTTTTTCATGCTAAAAGGATGGGGGGTCCTAAAGAGAGGAGAAAATTGATAAGCAATTGCTCCATATGAGGAGGAGGAGGGGCGAGGCCACAATCAGTATTGAGTGGATTGACCAAGTTATTTTATATCAGTTGATCAATTGGTTGATTGATTCATTGATTGCAAATCAATTGGTTGATTGATTGGCTATTGATTGGTTGATCAATTGCGAATCGATTGGTTGATCCATTCTCTATTGATTGATTCATTGATTGAGTGGTTGATTGATTTTCTATCAATTGGTTGATCAATTGCAAATAAATTTTTTGATAAATTTGCTATTTTTTGTGGCCTCCCCCCTCCTCCTCCTCATATGGACCAATTGCTAATCAATGTCCTCCTCTCTTTAGAACCCCCCCATCCTTTTATTGTGAACAACCCACCACCCCACCACCTCCTCCTAGCTTGCTCCCCAATTTAAGCCCCCCCTCCTCATTGATTAATGCCTATCACAATCAAAACATCTTACCAGCTGTTGTTTTTTTGGTTATCATCATTCACTGGTATTCATTTTTCTATGTTTTTTTATCTTCCAAAATGATCAAAACATGGCTGGTGATTGTTTTTTCTTTGGGTTTTCCTTTTTTTTATTCCATGCAATGCAAAACTGCTTTTGAACCCTTGTTCTGTTGATGCCTGCCCTTTTTCTGAATAAACCAGGCTTCTCCCACCATGCTCAAAATTTTATAAAACAAATCAAATCCCATCTTAATCCTGACCCTAAGAAAAATATTTGCATGGGAGGTAACAAGATGGAACAAGATGTGTTGAAAAACATAAAGAGAAATGAAAAGGAGAGGACTCAAATGAGATAATCTGAAATTTTTTTGTAAGTGGATAATGAGGGGTTTAATGAAAATATTCTATGTTCTAGACAAAAACTGAAACCTTTGGATTTGTACCCTGCTATTGCTGCCAAAAATAAAAAGGGAAATCAAAAATCCTCCCCTCAAGAGTTTGAAAGGGCAAAACAGAATATGAAACATTTCCATTTTTTCACTACTGGAAAAGTGGCTGTTCTTTACCAAACCAATCATAATGAATCTCTTGTTTCAATAATCAAATTTGTCCCTTTGAATGAACTCTCTGAGAAAGATAAGAAGGAAATCAACTTTGTGACCACTTTCCTTCACCAATCAAAACAATTTTTCAACACTGTTGGTCCCTCAAGATCTTGGAGTGGGAAGATGTGGGCGATTTTATTTCAAAAATCAATGCAGCCTTCAGAACTCTTTGAACAATATTTGAAGAAACCTGCTATTCAATCTTCCCCTCAAGAGTAAACTTTCCTCAACCTTAAGTTGGACAAAGTCTCTCAAATCCTAGGCCAAATGTACCAAAAATTAGCCAGACTGGCACATAATTCCAACCATGAAACAATGAAGGAAAACAAAATCCCCTCCTTGTCTGCTTTGGAATTTGGATCTGGCCTGACTCCTTTTGACTTTGCCCCCCACATCACTTTCACTTCTGATTCCTTCTATGACATCTCTTCCTATTTGTTCTTGCTGTTGGTTTCAGCAAAAAAATCAAACAGAGAAATAATCAACAAATAGGATGAATATCAAGTAACCAATGGCCTTTTTTTTCCTGGCTTGGGATTTGGTATTGCTTTCAAAAAAAAAGGTATTTTGAAAATGGTTTGGGAAGCAAATAAGACCAAGCACTGTAATTTTCCTGCTGTCAATACTGCCACTCATAAGAGGATGGAAATGTCTAATCAAATAAACAAAACCACTAGGAAAACCTGCAATTAATTGGCCAGGGGCAAAATATACTTCAGGAAAAAGAATGTAAATAAAAATAAAAAATATTCCTTTATTGGTGGAGTTAAAAAGAGTCTCAAACATTGTTGTAATCGAAAATATTCTTTTTCAAAAAAAAATGTTTTTATCAAAGTGAACTTATTTACAAACCAAGCAATCAATTAATTTCCTTTATTTTTTCCACAGTTCTACTGCTGCAAATACATGCCATGGCTAACATTAACCTATCTTTTTTTGGTGGCCAGTTGTTCCCTCTCCTTTTCTTTTTGCTCTTCTAGTCAATCCTTCTCCTTTTCCTCTTTTTGAAACTCCTTCTAAACCTGTTTCAATTTCCACTCATCATCAAACATTTTTTGATGAGCCAAACTCTCAGATTTCTGCTTGTGACAATCAATAGCCAGTTAATAATCCCACTTCTCCTTTTCAAATAAAACTTTTTCCAATCAATTTTTTCATTTAACTGTTTTTTGGGGGAGGGGAATAGGAATCAGCTTGATTTTGAAAGCAAGGAGAATCCAATGCACTTTCTTAAATATTTCTTCTCCGTGATCTCCTCAAAGCCAGAAAAATTTGAAGTGTTTCTCCTTGTTTGACAGCTATTGTGGTTTATGTTGATGGAATTGGAGGCCTTTTGCTTTCCCTTTTCAGAGGAGGATTTTGTGGGAACATTGCAACTCTCATTTGAAGAGGATGTTGAAGCCCCATTGGCTTGAGATTTTGACGATTCAGGAATAGATGAGCCTTTTCTTAAAAAATCTGAATCAGTCAGGATTCACTGGAAAGAAGAGAAAGTAACTTGGTTCCTTACTTCAGCAGATGTTGATGGCAATGGAGATACAGGAATAAGATTCTCTTCATCAGCCAAGTTGTTCAGTTCTTCCACCCCAAGAAGAGAGCTGTCCAAAGAAGTAAGAGAGGGGTCCAAGGAAGGATTTGAATCATTGATCAATGAAAATTTAGACATTATTGGAGCTGGTTTGGTTTGAATATCCTCCTCCACATATGATTGGGCCCACTCATAGGCTTCTTTGGGATAATTATTGCTAAGCTGAGCATCCACAGCCAAGTCCTCAGCATCAACTGAATTGGATTTTGGGGAATCAAAGGCACCTAAAGGGTTGATGTTGGCCTTCTTTGCAAAGATTTCATCCATATGAATATAAAAATGAAAAATGGAATCCAAATTATCAACCACCAAGTTTATTCCCTTGGCTTTATTGGAGTCAGTCATACCAAAGCCAGTGGAGATTGACATTGAGTGGTATTTTTTTTACTTGGCTGGATAGTTCTTGAATTGCTCCAGCATCTATTTGGATGAAAGATCCAGCCTATCTTTGGTTTTATTCTTCAGTTCATTGGTCATCAGGAGATAAGCATTAAACTTAGAGGGCAGAGGTCAGCCAACTTTTGTTTTGTTGTCAGATCCAAAGCAAGCATAATAGTTGAGGAAATTTTGAGCCAGTTTACCAGGATGATTTGATCAGCTTTCTTGAGCTAACTTGAGCCTTTGGAAGATGATTGGGGAGGATTGTGTGATTTAGAGTTCCTTGGGGAGGTTTGCTTTGGTCCATTGGATTTTTTTGTGGACTGGCGGGGGGAGGTTTTCTGAGGGGCAATTTGAAAAGAATAAGAGTGATGAAGGGATGATGCAATGAAGAAACAAATTGATGAAGGTATGTGACGAAAGTAGGGATGAATCAATGAGAGTTAGGATGTGATGAAAGCAGGGATGGAGAAATGAAGTGATCAGAGGATGGATGTGATGAAAGCAATAATGTGATGTGGGTGATGAAGCAATGAGAGTGTTGAAGTGTTGGTAGTGATGAATTGATGAGGGGATGATACTTATGAAGTAAAGAGGATAGGAAGAGATGAGAGTGATGAATAAAAATTTTCCAATGAGTTTGGAGGTAGAATTTTCCTGATGAGGTCAGAGGTTGAAACCAGGGGTAATGATCAGGAATGATGTGTGGTTGAGGCTGTGAAAGCCTTTAAATACTTTATTTGAAAAAAATCATCTATTTTCAGCTAAATCTGACAAGTATTATGTGAAATAAGTGGGTTTTTTTGATTTTTAATGGAATTTTTTAAATGGAAGATTTGGGTTGAAACCCGCAATTAAAAATGGTGGTTTGCTTCAATCTGATACGCCCTATAAATTTTTTGAAATATTACTTCTGTTTCTTCCTTGTTTTTAATTCTGTTTTTCAAGCAAGTCAATTTACATTCTATGAATGCATTTTTAAATCCACAAAATCCAAATATTCTTTTCATCCTCTGATTTGATCTGGATCCCTGAATTATTTTCCAGGATTTCCACCCATTCCAAACTGTGGAGAAAGAATCCCAAATCAATAGGGCATATCAAATTTATCAAAACGGCCATTAGAAACCTGCTATTTTTTTCCCAAACCCGCCATTTTTGTTGCCAGTGTCTGAGTTACACATACCCCCTAACTGGTGTATTTCAAAATGGCGGTTTTCAACATCAAACCCTCCATTTCATCCATCCATCATCCATTGCATGCAAAACACCCATCCACACCTCCACCTCATCAAATTCATACCAATCCCCTCTCCATTGCATCACACACATCACATCTCCATTTCTTCACGTATCCATTGCTTCAAATCTCTAATTGCTTCACACCTCCATTGCTTCACATCTCCATTGCTTCACATCTCTATTGCTTCACATCTCCATCGCTTCACATCTGAATTGCTTTGAATCTCCATTGCTTCACACACACACATCTCATAATCATCTCATCAACCCACATCACATCACCTTCTTTCTCAACATTTCCAATCAAAATTCCAGCCAGCAAGTTGAGAATGCAAAAAAGCTGACTGAAATTTTCGGATTATTTGACTCTGATTCAGACTAAAATTTGGAATCAAATTGGTTAGATTTGAGTTCTCTATTGGAAAAGCAAAAAGGGTCTATTTATTATTTATTATTCATTATTTATTATTTATTATTTATTATTTATTATTTATTATTTATTATTTATTATTTATTATTTATTATTTATTATTTATTATTTATGATTTATCATTTATTATTTATTATTAATTATTTATTATTTATTATTTATTATTTATTATTTATTATTTACTATTTATTATTTATGATTTATTATTTATTATTTATTATTTATTATTTATTATTTATTATTTATTATTCATTATTTATTATTTATTATTTATTATTTATTATTTATTATTTATTATTTATTATTTATTATTTATTATTTATTATTTATTATTTATTATTTGTTATTTATTATTTATTATTTATTATTTATTATTTATTATTTATTATTTATTATTTATTATTTATTATTTATTATTCATTATTCATTATTCATTATTTATTATTTATTATTTATGACTTATTTTTTATTATTTATTATTTTTAATTTATTATTTATTATTTATTATTTATTATTTATTATTTGTTATTTGTTATTTATTATTTATTATTTATTATATATAATTTATTATTTATTATTTATTGTTTATTGTTTATTATTTATTATTTATTACTTATTATTTATTATTTATTATTTATTATTTATTATTTATTATTTATTATTTATTATTTATTATTTATTATTCATTATTTATTATTCATTATTTATTATTTATTATTTAAAATTTATTATTTATTATCTATTATTTATTATTTATTATTTATTATTTATTACTTATTATTTATTATTTTTTATTTATTATTTATTATTTATTATTTATTATTTATTATTTATTATTTATTATTTACTATTTATTATTTATTATTTATTACTTATTATTTATTATTTATTATTTATTATTTATTATTTATTATTTATTATTTATTATTTATTATTTATTATTTATTATTTATTATTTATTATTTATTATTTTTTATTTATTATTTATTATTTATTATTTATTATTTATTATTTATTATTTATTATTTATTATTTATTATTTATTATTTATTATTTATTATTTATTATTTATTATTTATTATTTATTATTCATTATTTAATATTTATTATTCATTATTTATTATTTATGATTTATCATTTATTATATATAATTTATTATTTGTAATTTATAATTTATAAACTATTATTTATTATTCATTTTTTATGATTTAGTGGAGGCTATACAACTTGATTTTAGTTGTTTAGCGTGCCGTACAACTCAAATGTGACATGTAGCATGCCACACAGCCCATTTGAGGCGTGTAGCATGCCACACGGCCCATTTGAGCCGTGTATCATGCCACATGGCCTATTTGATCCGTGTAGCATGCCAAAAGGCCCGTTGAGCCGTGAATTTAACATTTCCCTTAATTTAAATAAATTATTTTGCAGGCTTACTACAGTACTAGAAATGCAGGCAATTCAAAACCACTCATAGTCTTACTAATACTCTAAAGGAGTAGAATTAATACTAAATTACCCTTCAAGGACTGCCATTAAGCTATTCGCTACTTTATTTATAAAATCCCACAGGAGTCTCTACAGCATTGATCCCAAAGTTGGGTTGATGGAACCCAAAATTGGTCAAGGGGGTTCCCAAAATTCTGGCAAAACTCTGGGGGGGTTTTCTACCCCCATACACACCTCTAAATGGTTGTTCATGGGGGTAAACAACTCAAAACAGTTTACAGGAGGACACAACCCCCCAGGGGTCACATGTGTTTGGAACAAAAAGTTGGAGTTGTGTACGGGGGTCGCGTGTGTTTGGAGAAACCCATTTGACATGTGCATGGGCCCCCACATTTTGAATAGGCTGTTTAGGGCCCTACACAACTCCCACACAACTGGGGTTTGTGAATTTATCATCACCCTTTCTTTATATTTTTTTTGTATTTTTTTGTATTTCTTTTGTATTTCTTTTTTGTCTTTTTGTATTTTTTTATATTTTTTGTTATACTGTTATATGTTTTTATATGTTTTTATATATTTTTCTTGTTTTTTTGTTGAATTTTTTTTCTTTTCTTTTTTGAAATTAATTTGATTTTGTTTTGATTATAATTTTTTTTAATGAAATCCAAGGGAAATGTGGCTCTTCCAGGTGCTCAGAGCCACCCTGATTTTTTTTATTTTTTTAACAGTATTTTTTCCTATTTTTGAGTATTTTTTTATTTTTTTTCTGCTTTGTATATAGTTTCATATTTTTGAATCTTGAAAGTATTTATTTATATATTATGATGATTTTTAAAAATGAAAATTCTTTTGTTTTTTATGATTCAAATTTTACACATGCATTTGCTTCATTTCTTTTAAATAGTTAACCCACATATTGATAAAAAAACTCATTTTAATGATCATTCTTTTTCAGAAGCCAAAAAATTTTCCCAAATACTGATCTCATTCTTTTTTTCAAAATAAATAAAAGAAAAAGCCGTTTACCCTTCTGAAAATTTTCATTCAAAAGTAGGCCAGTTTAGTTATCTGATAATCTTATGCTCTTGAGTTGTCCCATTCACTTTGGCTTCAAGTTTATTCTATTAGTTTATTTGAAAATAAATTTCAAGAATGATTGGAATTTGGGCTGGGATACATTAATGTGTTTAAATTTACCAAATCCATGTTTTTTCTTGAATAAGGTATTATTTAGTATTTTTTTTTTCCAACTAAATTCCTTTCTTTGAAGAAAGATGTAAATATAGCATTTTTTTCCACTTATTGGTCCATTTCATACACCCATTGTTCCCACCTCCTTCTACCTCCAACATCATTGGAAAAACATGATTTTTGACTCTAATCACTTATTGCTCTAATCACTTCCTCACTCTTGTGAATTTCTCACTCTCATTGCTTTATTTTTCTCATCAATTTATTTCTCTCATAAATTCATTTCTCTGGTCACTTCATTGCTTTTATCCTTTTCAAATGGCCCCTGAGCAAAACTCCCCCCCCCCCAAGTCCACAAAAAAATCCAATACGCCAAAGCAAACATCCACCAGTAACTCTACAACAAACAGTCCTCCCCCATCAGATTACAAATGCTCAATTCAGCTCAAGAGGGCTGATTAAATTATCCTAGTAAACTGGCTCTTAATTCCCTCCAACTGTGATGCTTGCTTTGGACCCAAAAATGAAACATGATTTGGCCAACCTCCATCCTCTAAGGTTAATGGTTATCTCCTGATGGCCAATGAACTGAAGAATAAAACCAAAGGTAGGCTGGAGCCTTCATCAAAAAAGATGAGGGAGTGATTCAAGAACTATCAAGCCAAGTACAGAAAGTCCCACTCAGTGTCAATCTCCACTGGCTTTGGTATCACTGACTCAATCTCTTTGGGTTAGGGATTTTGATTGTTCTTTTTATTTTTGGCAACAATGGTGGCATACAGATACAAAGGTTCCCCAAACCTTTTTTCAATCCCTTCCTCTTCTACTTCCAAAGATATTTCAGAATTTTTCTTTTGAGCCCTCTTTTGCTGAAAAGCCCTATTCTGGCCAAGTCTCTGTATTTTTGTAAAATAATCTCCTCCCATCTTATTTCCTCCAATCCACATACTTAAATCAGGGCGACGATAAGAGGGATTCAACTCATTTTATGAAATTTTGAGGGTTGTGGGAGAAGAATTGGTGTTGCAGCAAAAGGATGGGTGTGAAAATAAAAATTGAAAAATTGAAACTTAATAAGGTTCTTCTGTACCAACTGATGGTTCCTAGGTGAGGAAGTGGTAGAAGTTACCTGATGAACCAAAAAGGATGTTGGAGATCTAGATGAAGCTTGATTTGCCTGAGTGAATCCAGTCAATTGTTTATTCAGTCCCAGGTGGAATAGCTTCAAGACCTCCCCCTAGTTAGAAAATTTGATTTTATGACAAACCACTAAATCACTCATAAAATCCTTTCTGTTCTTTTTGATCTTGAAAGATACTTTTTTTTGAATTTAATGGCTCCCAGTCCAAAAATTTTGCTTTCTTCCTATTTTCCTAAAAGACCAACCTGTTCTACTTAAACAGAGTGAATTGCACCCAAAATTGCAGAAGAGCTACAGATGTAAAATTTTATTGGGATGAACATCAGTTATAAGGCATCTTTATTCAGGTCCAGGAACAAGGAAGGAATGAGTTTTCTTTTGGGTCTGACTGTTTCTGAGAAGGCCTTGATTGATGTTGAGGGCCTGGTTGCTATCAGCCCTGTGTTCTTTTTTGGTTTAAGTTCTACCCAGAAGTGTGTTCAACCCCTGGTATTTGAATGCTGATTAATAATCTATCATCTTTACTGTTTTGGGTTCTGGCAGAGGTTAAAATGTTTTTTTTGCCCGTTGGGTGTTGGTTGGGAAAGTTTCTAGGTTTGTTTGGTTGCTAGGGAATGAATTGGTCATTTCTTGTTTTGAACTTTATTTCTTATTTGGTCAATTTTTTAGACTGAGTTTGGGTTTGATTGATTAAGAAGCCTCAAAACTTCCACCAGCTTAGGCAGTTCTGAAGGTTTCTTGGGTTCAAGTGAGACATAGCCAATGGGAGCGGACTAGAAGAAAACTTTGTAATGATAGGGGACCATTAGCCATACAGTCCCAGTGGAACCTGGATGAGATCTGATACTGACCGCTACTTGAACGCTGGCTAAATTGACAAATTGGGGCTCTGAACCATTGTTCACTTTGGCATTATTTACTTTGGGTGATCCACACAAGGTTTTTTTCCTCAAGAACTTCCCAGCAACACCTCCAATTCCAAAGACGTGCCCAGCTTTGAACTCTGATGTTTCCACAATAAATCTTCCCATGATGATGTAAAGTTTTTTTGATTGTGACTGACTTCAGATGCGTAGATCTGATTTATCCTGAACCATGAGTGTTTTAATTGGTTAAGACACAAGTCAATCTCTGGTTGACTTTGAATTTACCTGAGTATATTTGAGCAAAACCAATCCAACTTTTACCTTCTTTGGTAGAGGGCCCTTCAGTTGTTTTTCTAGAACCTTCCCTGGAGGGAAGGTTGCCACCAATATTGGTTGCATGATGCAATGCTTCTTGTTATTCTAAAGTAGGGGGCACAATTGCATTGCTGTCCACAGCACTGTTGCCAGGGGGTATCAAAGTGAGTGGGATTGAGTCAACAGGACAGTTCTCAACACCCCTCCTGGACCCATATTATTTCCATATATGATCAACAGGTAGCACTGGAGCATTAATCTTTAAGAAAACTGAGTCTCTTTAACCTTTTTCAACACAAGGAACTTCAATTTATCCACAAAAGCAATTAGCAAAGGCGGATTGCAATTTCCAGGAAAACCAAAAGGGAAAAGGGAAATTTTAAATTTGTGCCCCTGTGGTTGTAAAACGGCGAAAAATACTGTTTGCAACCCATCTGAGTTTTAAATGGCTGTTCACCACCCATCTGAGTCGCAAATGGCTGTTCACCATCCATCTGAGTTTCAAATGGATCTTCACCACCCATCTGAGTTGCAAATGGATGTTCACCAACCATCTGAGTTGCAAATGGTTGTTTTCAACCTTTTGCTATATTATATATATATATATATATTTATTTATTTAATTTTTTTTACATTTTCTTATCTATCATATCTTTGTTTATTTTCATAAAAAAATAAAGAATAAATTAATGAATGAAATTAAAAATATAAATATAAAAAAATTAAATGAAACAAATAAAGTTTTATGATAAATTCATGGCTCAAATGAGCCATGTACACAATTCATTTGAGCAGTGTGGCATGGCTAAACGGCTATATTTGAGCCGTTTAGAGATCCAAACGGCTTGAGTGTGGTTGGGCTGTACTCCACGCGGCCCGGGACTGCCATGTGGTGTCCGCACAACTACATATGAGCCGTGTAGAGCCCCACACAGCTTGAATGCAGTTGTGTAGCCGTGTGGCACAACTAATGCCTCAAATACAGTTTTGTAGCCATGTGACACAACTACAAGTCTGGTGGCCCCCCAAAAAAAAAAAGTAAAAAATAAAAAATAAAAAATAAAAAATAAAAAATAAAAAATAAAAAATAAAAAATAAAAAATAAAAAATAAAAATAAAA
The DNA here is from genome assembly GCA_025617555.3 of Puccinia polysora. Taxonomy (NCBI): domain Eukaryota; kingdom Fungi; phylum Basidiomycota; class Pucciniomycetes; order Pucciniales; family Pucciniaceae; genus Puccinia; species Puccinia polysora. Next base: position 25,765,040 of record CM062633.1, on the reverse strand, counting down.
CAAAAAACAAAAAAAATGAGGAAAACCAACCGGTTGCCTTCCAAATTGACTAGCCCTAAAGTAAAATGGCCAAAAAATACAAGAAGTCTTTTGACCAGCCCTCAAGTAAAAGTGCCAAAAAAATACAAGTTTTTTTGACCAGCCCTAAATTAAAAACACCAAAAAAAACAAGTTCAACTTGTGATGGGATCAGCCCAACACAAGTTGAACTGACTTACCATTAAAATCTCATTGAAAACACTAATCACAATGATTTTAATTCAAAACACTCAACATAATTATGTTCAAAATTTGATGACCCTTGATATTAATACAATTAAAGATCAGCATCAGAACCCAAACCCAAATGATGAAATTAATCTATAATTTAGAATACAACTCAAGTTTATCTTTGAGGTGATCAAACCCAAAAACCTCTTTTTTAGATACCAAGGAACGGGGTTTGGAAACTATGGTTGGGATTGGAATATCTCCCTTAAGTACAAGCTGGACCCAATGTTTATTTTTAATGAAACAAATGAACATAGGATCTGATTGTTCTTTTAAACCCACTTTCATAGGAGTAAAAGTAAAAAATGAATCCAATGAAATGAAAAATATTGGTCTTTCATAAGTATCAGCTATTATTTGAGCCATATCTAACTTTGAAAGCCATTTTGAAGATGGAATCTTTTCATTGATGTCATTGACATAAAGTCTTTTTTCTATCTTATCAACATATTGACTACCACCAAGGATCTTAGCATAGCACATCTTATTTTTCCTCAATTTTTCAATCATTTCTTTCCAAAATTTAAACCATCCATACTCATCATACCCAAGTGATTTAGCAATGACTCTAAAAAACAATTTCCATCACCAACTGGATACCAAAACCCACCCAAGAGCTTATGTAAGTTTTTGGGTATTTGATTGAGGTAATCCACTTCCTAAAATCAAAAAAGTTGTTAGCCCAAATTCTAAACTCATTAAAGGATTCAAAACTCACCAAGGATGAGCTTCTGTTCAAGTAATAAATTTCTTCTTCTTCATCCTTCAAAAAGGAATTGGATTCCAACGGAACCAAAACTGATGAACTTTCAGTTTCTTTAACTCGACTTTGAAATTCATATGAAGAGCCCGACTTGGACTATAAAAAATTCACAATCACTTCATTAAACCAAAAAAATGAGCCTTTCACAAAAGAAAAGACTTACAATCATTTGTATTTTCTTCTTTGGTGCCCTTCTACTTCTCTTTTCCTGCTTAAGTTCCTTTTCAACATGTTAAAATTGAGAAGGATCTTGCTGGTTGTCTGTAAATTTTGGATTTCCTCTGCTTGATCACAAGGCTTTAGGTACAATTCTTGGCTTTGATCAATAATTGGCCCCCTCCTTCATCAAGTGCTTCAACAGCCTTCAATAATCTTGATCAGGATGATTCAAGATCATTGCATTGAGATTCTCATGTTACTGAAAATTGTTGAGAAGTTCATCAAAATTGACCTTTAAAAATTCAAAAGATCAAATATTAGTCAAGTAGGAATCATCATTCAAAAAGCATTAATCATAAAAGTCATTTAAACAATCCAACTTAAACCAACTTACAGAACAAGAACTGCAAGTGCCATAATCTAACTTCCACTTACAATGAACATCTTCAGGCAAAATGGAGCCTCTTGACACCAGCAGGTCACCTATTTGGTGGTAACAGGGCCAACCCATAGTCATGGAGTATGACTTGGTGCACATTTCCCCATCATTTTTTGGTTTTAAATTCTCTAATTGTTCCCCAACAATTTTGATTTCTTGTAAAGACACCTTGTATTCTGATAGGATTGGATTGAATTTCTAGATGACTCAGAACCAGCATAAGCTTTACAAAGAATAAAAAATATAAGAGCAGAGGATCTGACGGAAATAGAGGTTCACAAGAAGAAACAGGAAGGGAGAATCCTACAGCTTGGGCCAGTACTTGTATGTTGAGGACAGACATTATTCAGGATGGACAACACATATTGAGAGAGGAAAGGCTGAGAGGATAAATCAAGGAAGCAGACTGGATGGCTAGAGGATCAGACAGAGTTCTGTCAAGAGAGCTTGAGAAATCAGATTCTTACCAGGCAGAGATTCATGGTTGATAGATTTGAATTGATTTGGTGGAGGCAAAGGTTGAAATTTGATGGAGATAATAGTTAAATAGGGTGAGAAAAGAAGAAGGAGAAATAGAAGGAATGGAAAAGAGAAGAAAGGAGAAAGAAGAAATTAGAGACCCAAGTGAGACTTGATGAGAGAGAGCAAGATTGAGAAAGAAGAAAGAGAAGGTAGATACACCCATGAGACAGAATGAGAGAGAGAAAGATTGGAGAGCTCCTCCATCTGAGTATTGGAGTGAGGCTGCACTGGGTGAGAGAGAGAGCATGCGGAGAGAGTAATGATAGAACCGCGCCGGAGCGCGGGGAGAGAACTACTGAGACTTAACATATTCCAATTGTAACAGTTCAGTAGGAAGAACTATTACAATCTTTATTTGAGATTTGTTAAGCGCAGACTGAACCAATTTAACTTGATTGGAAACTGTTCCCTCTAGGTTTCTCCAAACATCCAACATGTTTCCTGACAAGTTTGCAAAGAATTCTTTGAGAGTAGCATGGGCCACTTCAACCCAAGATGGTTTTTTGTTTCCAAATTCTGGTTTTTTGCAAGTACAAGCCATTACAAATCCCTCTTTGATACAGAAGATATTATGATCCATATACTTGAGGACATCCTCATGGTCTGCCAAAAAACACTTTAAACAAATCATAATGTAAGCAACCCAAAAATAGGAATATTAACAGTAGAGGCTCTGATTTTGCACTTACTCTAAGTGCCCCATGATTGACCTCTGCCTCCTCCTTGGTTTTTGAGGCCCCATACTTAGCCCACAGAGACATAAAGCTTTACCACCCTTCAATGTCATTATTGAAGCGCACTTTACAGTTTGCTTGTATGTTTTTGGACAAGTTCCATTGACAGCACTGTCTTGTTGACTCAGGGAATATTTGTTCTAGAGCACGGATCAAAGATTTTTCACGGTTGGTCACAAAGACTTTGGGAAGTCTCTGGGGATCATAAGCCAACTCTTCTAGCACATTTAAAGACCAACTGTATAACTCAAGAATTTCTCTTTTTATAAAACCAAGAGCTTTTGTGAAAGTTTTCTGGTTGGAAGTAATTCCTACAACTTTCAATAGGGGGATGTTGTACTGATTTTTCTTCAAAGTAAAATCCATCATAGCTATATGATGGAATTGCTTGCAAAGCTTTAATGACTCAGGGTGAACCAAGAATAGGGTCTTCAATTGTCCCTCTCATGTGAATTTTACTTGATGAACCCAACCAGAATTACCAAGTTGTTTAAAGAGGAAATCCATAACACTTTTGCCCTTCAGTTCTTCTAGCACTACCTTACGCTAAGTGTTCTAGCGCTACCTTACGCTAAGTGTTCTAGCACTAACTTATGCTAATTGTTATAGATTGTTTGGTCATCAACATATTTGCCACCATCAATCTTGCTTGATTTTCTTTTGAGTTGGAGTGTATTGAACCCATCATTCAAGCCTTCTTTTAGATTGTCTGAGGCTACCCCAGAGATTCTCCTCAGGTGAGGATGCACTGAGGGGTGTGGGTATGATTCATGGTTATGTTGATCATTTTTGTAGGAGATACTCCACAAGGGTTCCCGCTTTGTGAAACTTGCACGGATTAATAACTTTCACCCAACCTTCCTTGGGTGTGTTTGCCTTGACTGTTCAGGGAGCAATTTCCTGAAAGTACAAACAATTTCTATCACAGGCTAAATCCACATATTGGTCACGCTTTGATTTGAAAACTGTTAAAGCGTAACCATGCTTCATTTCCCATGTTTTACAATACATTTTTGCCTCTTCCCTAGTAATAAAACCTCTCATGGGAGGTGGCTGAAGTGGTTCTTTCATATTTACATTGTTATATTGATGGCATGCATTCCATCAGTTTCCAGTTTCAATCAAATTAAATAAGGCAAAGACCAGTAACATAAGCTTTTACTCACCACCAGAGGTCATGTAAATTTCTGAAACATTTTGTTCCTCAATTGTCACCCTTGATGAGGATGCAATTGGGATTCCAATGATTCATTAACCGCATCCTTTGTTTCTGCAGCTCTTTTCATTGAACTAATGTAGTCCTTGAACGCAACCATGTTGAAAGGAGGGCTTGCCACTGTTCCCATAATGCAAAAAAAAGCAATTCTAATTCAGTTTTCAATCCAAATTCAAATTGAACAACATTTTTCTCACTTTCAAGTTGAGAAAGAATAATTTTGTGGGATTTTTATTTGAATTTTCTTATAGCGTCACTTTAATTTAACTTTAATTTTACTTTAGTGTCACTTTATGATTGCTAGATGTGGTCCAAAAGTCCCACATATTATGCATTGATCCCAAATTTGGGTTGATGAAACCCAAATGTGGCCCAGGGGGACCCAAAAAGTTTGGCACAACCCCCAGGGGGGTGTACGGGGACATACACCCCCCAGAAATGGCTCAATTCCGCCATTTATGGGGGTACACAGCTCTAATATGGCGTGTACGGGGGGTATACAGCCTCCTGGGCGTCGCGCGTGTTTGAGAAAGCACCTTGAGCGCGTTTAGACGCGTACAAAACGCCCGCACGCGCGTTTCGGACGCGTGTATGGGCCCCCACGCATCCATTGGGTGTAGGGCCCAACACAACTCCCACACAGCGGGGAACTGTGAATTTATCATCACCCATACATAATTGCCAAAGGTGTCCCAGTATGATGGCAGGGATGCTGAAGGTAAAACAGATGTGGGCACTCAAGAAATGACTGCAGTGTATAATAAAAAAAATTGATATGTATCCCTTACACACAAGTCAGATATTAAGGTCAATCCTGAAACTTATTTTCCAAATTATGCTGAATCAACAAGCTTTGCTCAAAATTTTTCCAAAAATAATGGGTATGCAGTTAGAATTCTGGCTTCAGACAAAGGAAAGAATTTGAATTTGAAGTACTCCTTAGGGGGTAATAATGAACCAGATCCTGCTCCTCAATCACATCAGATCTCCTCAAGGAGGCATGATTGAAATTTCAAGCGTCATGGATCAAAAAGAATCAATCAAGACAATGAAATTTGGTGGTAAAAAATCCAGAACAAAAAAATGAGCCCTGTTTTGATCCTAGTGGTCAATCAATGAATTGAAGAATTCAACCAGACATGCAATCAAAAGTAAGAGCCATGACTTAAGCCACTCTCCCTGCCAAAAAAATTTTGAAATAATTGAACCAGGAAGGTGGTAATAATTTAACCAGAGGCAAAGATCTTTAAAAAATGAAAAATAAAATTAAGAAATAAGTTCTTTCTGGTAAATCATCTCTTGAATATGTCCTGAATCTTATGAGTTCCTTTTCTGAGAACTGGATAAATTCACTTATTACCTCATCAGATGGAAATTTGGTAGCCGTTTTATTCTCTAACCCTTCATCAGTATATTTGGCTAGAAATTTCCATCATGTGTGCATGATGAATTTCAAATCCAGGCCAAACTGCTATAGATTTAACTTTTGTAAAATTTCTTGAATGGCCTCAAAAGGAAGAAAATTTATGACTGCATTTTCCATTATGAGCCATGAAACCCAAGAATTATATTCTTGGGCTTTTTCACAGCTGGTATCAATTCGGTCTGAAAAAAATATATTCCCAAATTATTTGTAACAGACAGAGATTTGACCCTTGTGAGTGCAATGGAGGATCAGTTTGGTGGAGATTCCCAAGAGGAAAGTTAATCTGAATAAAAATTTATTGATTTTGTGAAACTTAAATTGAAAAAATTAATCATGATAGTACTCACCTACTTTGCGCTTGGAACATCAACAAGAAAATGTTGGCCAGATGCAAAAGTGTTTTCAGATCTGAGGATCTTTTGGGTTCATTTATTTCTTGTTGAAACACATTTTTTGGGCAAAGAAGAATGAAGGAATATAAATTTAATTTTTCAAGATTAGAGCCCTTCATTAGATCAGGCCTGGAGTTTCCATAGTAAATTAGGAAATTCTGGATCAAGCACGAGGAAGTATCTTTATCCCTGTGGGCTTACAACCACTTGCATCTGGCAAATTAAAATATCCCAAATACTGGTGGGTGCCATTATTCCATAAGATCATATTTTTTTGATTCCACAGAAATGTTTGTCATTCTATGTAATTATCAAAGGGGCAAGAATGAATTAAAGAAAAGAGTTAAAACCACCATAGCTAGCCAAAATTTTAAAATATTGATGAATTTCCCACAGCTATTTGATAGGTTCACTCAAATATTTCTCAGTATGCATTCATAAAATCCAGAGAAAGATATTTTAATACCCATGAATAAAAAAGAAATTCATGCACAGGAAATTATTTCAGGTCTTTTTGGATTCCTTGAAGTCATATTTTGGATGGAATCAGGTTCTCTTGCAGCAAAATTGAGCTCAAAGACTTTCATTTGCACTGGAATCTTCATTTGACTCACAAATGTGTTGATTCAAGAGCTTAACTTCGGCTCCAAAAGAGTGAAGAACAGCTGAAATTTAGCTTTGGTAGTTTCAGAAATCTTCCAGCACATATGAAACTCCAGATTTTTGAAAAAATTGAGATTTTCCTTTCTTGAAGATACCATTAACAGATATTTTGGAGTCCTAATCATTTTGCATGCAGAAGGGGAAGGCCCCCACCACCAAATAAAAGTAACAGTAAAAATTAGGAAAATAAATTCTAGAGGAAAATGATGAGGCAGCAAGTAGAAGAGGCAAGAAAAACATATTTAGGGATTCAAAGGACACAGCAGTAACAGGAAAAAATCAGGAGGGATGCTTCCAGGAATATTGTATAAAAATATGAAAAAGGAAAAATGAAAGTGAATTTGGGTTACTCAAAAAGATAAGAAGTATTAGCAGCTTATAAATCTAATTGCAAATAAATCCACAGAGAAGCTCAAAAATAGGAAAGATTAAAAAGGTAAGGGAGGGATGCTGAGGATCAAAATAGAAGAAAAAAATTTAAATAAGAAAAATTCTGCATATCTGAAGGCAAGGGAAGATTTCAATCAGAAACATAATGAAGATAAAAGGATGGACAGGTTTTTTAGATAAAAAAAAATTCTGAGAATCTGATGGAAAGGCAAGATTTAAATAAAAAGGAATATCTGGAAAAAATCAAAGACAACTTGAGAAAAAAGGGAATCCAATCTGTAAGGACAAAATATTAATATAAATAAAGAAACTATGATGTAATAACAGCTGAATCAGACAAAATGAAAATTCTAGCCTTGAAAGCTTAATCTAGAATTTACCATTCTCCTGCAAAGAAATTTGCTTACTTCAATCAAGCCATGAAAAGACTTAAGTCATCTTAAATTTCTTCTATGAAAGTTCAATCATATTCAAATCCTTCCATACAACTTCAATCTTTTTCAATTCCATCTATTTCTATGAGGCCAAAGGGGAGTATATTTATCTTTCAACTTGCAAAGGGTTTTTTCAATGATTTGGAATATGTATCTGATCAACCAAGGGATTTTATTGCAATAAGAATATAGTTCCAGGAGCAGTTTTACACACTGGGAAAAAGAATATCAGAAGTTTTTTAATTTGTGTGAATAATTAAATGTCCCATTAAAGCATGTTCTTATTAGAGTGGATTGAAAGGCTTTTTTTTGTGGGGGGTGTATCATTTTATTATTCAATGAATTTTACTTTCTAATTTAATTTTTTTTAAACCATACTTTAGTTTAATTCATCTCATTTGGAAGAATTCATTAGAAAAATCTTTTTTAATCAAAATAATTCCATTTATTTTATTTTTTTTGGTTACTTGGTGAATCTAATTTTAGAATATTCAAAAATATTTGAATTAGCCTCATAAAATAGATATATTCAGAATTATTCTAATTTTAGTATATGGCCCAGGATATAATGAAACCAACAAGATTACTAAAAACAAGCCAAAGGCTGGATTTTAGGAAAATCAATTACTAAAATCATACCAACAAGCATCATTGGGGTCATAATAGCCGTTCCTTTGCTAAAATCAAAACTTTTGGTGTGCCTTCCCACCCCAGGAAGGATTTAAGCCTTTTTAAGCTTAAAGGGATGACTGGGGTTGGATAAAACATCTTTTATGGTGTTTTGGCCCCCCAAATGCTTGTAATCATTAATCAATGCCCTGGGGGATAGATTAAGGCCTCCAGATTCAATGTGGGTTCTTTCTGGGGTGGAGGCTTTTGTAGAATTCAATGAGGAAAAACAATTGAGTAAATTCAAGATTTAAAATGTTATTAATTTCAATTTTTTGAAAGGATTTAAAATCTGACCTCAGATTGAAAAAAACAGCTTCAAAAAATAATAAAAATAGTAAAAAATTTATTTAATTTCAAAAGTTTATATATATCCAGTTGAATATCCAATTTATCCTTCAGCTTCCCATTTCCACTTTCCTTTTCCCCCTTCCTTTTTCTCAAATCCTGGATTCAAATAAAAAGAAACATAAGTATAAATTAAGAACTTATTTGATTAAAAAATTTCTCACAAAAAATTTGAGTTTGAGAAATATTCTTCCTTTTAATTCCTCTCTTCATTAGTGGCTGTGCATATTCAAAGCATGAAGGATCCATTTTAGTTGAATATTAAGAAATATCCTTTGATTTGGTGAGAGCTCCTTTGATTCTTTCTCAAATTTTCCTCTCTTTCTTGGACTTGGGTTCTTTGATTTGAACCAGTAGGAAGCTCAAATCCAAAATACTCCAGTGAAATCTTTTTTCCCAGCTTCCAATATCTGGAATTTTTAAAACATTTCATTGTGCTCCTTTTTTTTTCATGACCTTAGAAGTTCCTTGATTAAAATCTGAATCTCCAGGTGCTTCTTGAGCCCCTGTCAACTGATTTTTACTTTATTTTTTTTTGTAAAAGCAATAAATTGGTATATCAGAACAAATTAAATCTAAATCATTGAGTAAAAATATAAAAAGTAAATGCTTAAATACAATTTTTCAGGTACCATTGAGGATGGAAGTCTTCAAGTTGAAATGGCTCATTTTTTATCCTTGAAAATTTGAATTTTTGGAGGCAAGGCATTTCCATTTATGAATAATAATTGAAATTTGTACAATTTTTTAATTTTTCATAGGAACTCTAAAATATATCAGTAACTTTGAGGGAATAGTGGGTTATTTTTCTACTTAATTGATCAACACAGTATCTCAGTAATATAAACTGCTTTCAATAATGCTGTGAAGTTTCAATGAAGCTTTGATAGATTTCTTGTGAAAAAAACTACTAAATTGAATAAAATAAATTGTAAAATTAAACAGTGGATTTAATGATGAATCTTACAACATAATCATGTAATGCTTCAATTCTGGAGGTTCTGATTTTCTGAAAATGGAAGTATTTGTTGGTAAAAGTAAAAAACAAATTTCCCTTGAGGGGAATTGTGTTTTCAAAGAGTTTATCTGCAGTGGGGGGATTAGGAATCAGAGATATTTTTTCAAAATCTTCCCAATAGGCATTTTCCAATTTGTATTGGACCAAAAATTTCCAGTCTTTTGAGAATAATAGTCATTCTTCCTGAGATTTGAAATTATTTCTGAAATTTGTTTGAATTTTCTTTGATATTTTCCAAATAAAATGTAGACGGTAACAGGAAGTAAAATGAATTTGAGTGAATTAATCAGGGCTTGCTACTTTTCAGCAAAAACCAAATTGGGCTCATGATGATCTAAGATTTATGAAATGTGACTAAAGGCCAAATGGTATTTTTCTTTCATTTCTTGTGAGAAAAAATAGCATCCAAAAGAGAAGGTTCTTGAAAAATTATTTAACCTACAATACGCAGGAGATTAATTTTAACATTGTTGGTTTTATATTTTCAGTAAAAGCTCAATAAATTTTGGGATACTTTGTCCAATTGGACAGAGTCAGGGTGAGAAATGAATGAGGAGTCAATCTGTAAATTTATTTTGTTTATTCTTTAATAAAAATTGGATTTTATCAGTTCTAATATCAAGGATTCAATTTATTTTTTGACCTCTAGAAGCTCTTTATTTACTTTTGTAAATGGTACTGAGATTTTTATGAAAAGGATAAAAATTTGATTAATTTTTAGTATTTAAGATATTTAAAGGTGGAACTCCTGCTCTGGTTGAAGATCTTACAGTAAATTCTTATGGACTCTCAATCCTTCAATTTAATGGATATGTTAAGGATTAACATGGTGCAGGATGGTTGTGCTCAGCTAATTGAATTTTGAATTTCTAAAATCCCAATTTTTTTAAAAAATTCCAGAAATTCAAGAAGGAAAATATTTTTTCCTGGTAGTGAATTTTTTCTTTGAAGCTGAAATGGGTTGAGTGGAAGCTTTTTTGGAATCTGAACTGGTTTTATATTCCCCAGGTTTATCTCACTGGTATGTGTATCTTTTCTCCTCTGATAATGGAACTGTGGTGGAAATTGCATCTCCATGTTTTTTTGCCCAAGTTTTGAGAGTATCAACAAGCTCATACTTTTGATCATACCATAAATTAAGGAGGGAGGGCCAATGAGGTAAATTCAGGGTTATATTTTGATGAATCAGGTGCAGATTTGGAATAGCTGGAGAAATAATTGTCAAAATTGGTTCTATACCCTTTTTAAGAATTTTGTTTTTCAGTTTGGAATTAAAATGAAGAGATAGGTTAGGACATTGCGTGAAGAAATAGAATTAGGGGCTTGAGTTTGGTAATGGAAGGTTTTTGATTTTTTTTTTGAGTTTTATTTATTTGATTTAGCTTTATTTATTTGATTTATTTGCAATGATTTGATTTATTGTATTGATTTTATTGAGTTGTATTGATTTAGGAATTTTATGAGATGAAAATTTGAAAAAATGTATAAAATGCTGATGACGGATGATATTTTGGAGTTTTTTTATGAAGTAGTTGGACTGAGGAAGATTGGTATAGCAGGAGTAAAGATTTGGGTAATTTTTGTTGACGTGTGGTAAGGGATGATGAGGGTTGTTGAGTAGTTTTGAGTAGTACTGAATGGCTTTGAGTTTTTTTGAGTGATTTTGTAGAGTGATGACAAGTGGTGATGAGTGGTTTGTTCAGTGGTGTAAATTTTTTTTGGGAGATTTGTTAGATGATGAGTGGAATTTAAATTTTATGTGTTGTTTGAGGAGAGGATTGGAGTTTCCCAGGAGGTGGGGAGGGAGCAGCAAATCATTCACAATCACATTTCATGTGAAGTCATTATTTATGAAAAATAAGCCAAAAATGCAGACCAAACCCAGAAAAGGGTTTGATTGACGATTTTGAGGGGTAGAAAATCCTCCAATAATTTCTAAAAAAATTATTTGTGGGGGCCCAGGCAGAATGCATGCAAAAGAAAATACTAAATCCACACCTTTTTTTTTGAAAAGGTGTTATTTTACCAATTTAATTTGCTAGAATCATTCCAAAACGCGCCATGGGCATTATTATAGTAAACAAATTACTATATTCATTCCACCTTGTGTGTTTTCCCTTGCCGTGGAGGTTTTCAAACCTTAATATAGACAATTAAGGCTTAGCACACCTTTTCAAGGCTTGAAGGAGTGCGTGGGGTGGAAGAACACACCTTCTGATGGTGGGTTTTGCACCTCAATGCCTGTAAATATTAATTGAGGCCTTGGGGGGCTAAATTAAAGCTTCCAGACCACCTATGGGGTTTTTATTGGGAATATTATTTGGAGAATTCAATGATGGACACCAATTTAGTAAATTTAATATTTAAAAATGCAATCAATATGAATTTATTTCAAGGAATGACAAAATGAAATCAGATTTGAATAAAAGTCTCATCCAATTCAAGAAAAATAAGAAAATGGATGGAAATTCATTTTTCTTACACAAAATGTAAGATTTCTGGTGCAAAATTAATAACTTTGTATAAACCAATAGAAAAAAACATGAAAATGCTACATACAAATAGCTGATGAGGGGAATTAGAATATTTCCAAAGATTTCAAAAAAAATAACATAAATACAAAAAAAATAACATAAATACATAAAAAATTATAAAAAAATTCAAAAACATACTTCTTTGAAGGAAATTTTGTACTTTTGATTGAATGTAAATACCTTTGTATAAGACATAGAAAAAATTATAAAAGCACAACAAATATCTAGTTGAAAAGGATTATTCAAATATTTTGGAATATTTCAACAAAATTTTCATCAAGTACAAAATAAAATAATCAAATTTAAAACCTTAAAATCATAAAATTTAAAACCTTGTTTACTTGAATAAGAATCAAAATTTCATGTAAGATTTGAATACCTTACAAAAAAATAAAAGGGAAGTGGAAAAAATTTTACTATATTGGATGGAAATCTTTTTAAATAATCCAAAAAATAATTCATTGAGTAAAATAATAATAATGAAATAAAAAATTGATTTCTTTCAATAAAGATTATTATGTGAGATGGAATGTAAATATATTTTACCAAACACAAAGAAAAAAATGAATGATTTCACACAAAAAGCTTTGATGAGAGGAATTCAAATTTACTTCTTCATTGAGAAAGAAACTCTATCACGTGAAAGAATAATTGAAGAAATAAAAAATTTGATTTCTTTGAATAATCAATTTTTCAAATTTGATATTTTCCATTTTTTACTTGATAATTTTTTTTTGGAATATTTCAGAATATTTTCATCTTTGTTGTGATATATATATATTTAGTTTTTTTTCTATTTTTTTCCTAGATGGTAAAAAGGTATTTAAATTCCCTCAAAATTTTTTAAATTTCTTCACAGAAGTATGTTTTTCATATTTTTTATAATCATTTCTTTAAATTATTTCATTTTTTTTCAATAATTGGAGATACTTGAATTCCCCTTATCAACTTGGTTTATTTATTATTCTTATATTTTCTTGAATGTTTGGTAACAAGGTATCTGTGTTCCACTAGAAAAAGTGCCTTTTGTGTAAACAAAATGGATTTTCATTATTCTTCTTATTTTTCTTAAATTCGATGGGGTTCTTTTCCAAATCTGATTGCACATTTTGATTCCTTGAAAAAAATTGATATCTATAGAATTTTTACATATTCCATTTACTGTCTGGCGGAGTTGATTTAGCCCCCCAAGTCCTGCATTAATGTTTAAATGCCTTGGGGTGCCTATAAAGTTGTCAAAAAGTGTGTTCTTGCACCCCAGAAACTCTTACAAACCTTAAAAAGGTGTGCCAAACCTTAATTTTCTATATTCACACTTTTTTTGTTTTTGCATACCCCTTCAGGATTGAAACCTTTCCTGGGGTGGGGAAGCATCCAGAAGGTGTAATTATACTGATTTCTTACTATAAACATGCCATTGACTCCTTTTGACATCATTCCAGAAAAAAAAACTCCAAAGTCATGCATTTTTCAAAAAAAAGGTGTGTATTGAATAATTATTTTGGCATTGATCTAGTCCGGGCCTTTTGGAATTATGTGAAAATATCTAAACTAGCTTATGCCTGCAGAAATCTCAAAATAAAATTCCAAAAAGGGTCCAAAAAATGTTTTATAAAGTTCATAAAATGGCCCTTCATGATGCCAATTTTGATTTTGTGGTGGAATTTGAGAGGTTTGAATATCCTCAAAGAAATTACCTAAAATATTTTCTGAATTAAAAGAATTTTCTTTACAGGACTGTCATATAAAAATAAATTAAAGAAGCAGCAAAGGGTTGAACAAATGATTCAAAAAACATATTTGTTTATGAATTTTTTGACTTTTGCAATTTTTTGAGAGGAAAAAAAATTGGTAAAATTCAGCAGATATATCTTTCCTAGCTCTTTGATATACTGAAGAAAAAAACTTAAGCTTCAAGAATACACAAATCATTGAGCAAAAAACTTAAAAATAATGGTCAAAAATTCACAGAGAGCAGCCATTGTTGTTTATTTTTTTATTTTTAAAGGCATATATTGTTTAGGGCTATGTTGATTTCAGGTCTCTGAGTTGTAAACGGGCATGAACCACTGTTTGCAACCCATATGAGTTGTGAAAGCAAGTTCACAACTCAACAAGCAACAAGAAAAGTGGTTTAAAACTTGTGCAGCCCCTGGGGGATCAAAAACAAGTAGTTTGCAACCCCCTGAGGGATGCACAAGCTTTGAAAAGGGTTGCACATGTTTTCCTGGCCCATTTGGGGCAAACGTTTCCAAAATGGGCCATTTCAGGGGGGGATTAGGGATACCTAGGCACCCCTGGATCACATTTGAGTGCTTTCAACCTGAATTTGGGGATGTGGCATACATTGTGGGACTATTATTGGACCACAAAAAGAACTTGGGATAACATTCTGCCTATTTTCAAAACAAAAACTTGTCACAAACCATACACATCACTTGCTTGACAGATACACAAACCGTACAAATCACAAGCTTGTTGGTTAATTTTATTTTTCTCAACCCACAAGTGAGAAGACTTTGGAGTTGTTGAAAAAGTTGGATTAAATAATAAATTTAGTTTGGATTGTTGTTGCTTTATGGGAACAGTGGTAAGCGCAATCCCCCCTGGTTTCAATATGGCTGTGTCAAAGGACTTAATTGAAACTGTTGTTAACAAAGCTTTTGCAGAATCTTGGTATTTGGGTAGGGATTTGGAAAATGAAAAATTTGGGGCCCCAATTTGATCCTTGTCTAGGGTTAAAATTGAGGAACCAGATGCTTCACAACTGGAATTGACTCAAGGTGGTGGGTCACATTTCATATGCCATTTGAATGAGACTGATTGGGCTTGATAAATACTAACGTAACCATGGTGGGTTTAACTATGTAAATATCTAACTGAGAGGTTCCAGAACCCCTTTAAAATCCTTCTTTGAGCCTTTCCTAGTAGGAAAGAAGCCAAGAACCATTGTCAAAAATGGGCAGCCATGCATGGCTATGCATTAAAAAAATTCAAGTCAAAAAGAGATAAATATGTGGATCTAGACTGTGGCAGATTTTGAGTATACAAAGGGCCATTGCTCACCATAAAGCAAATGCAAAATCACAAAAGAAATTTTGGGTGTCAATTCATGATCCAAGCAAGTTTCATAGTAGCAGATCCCACGTGGTGCCTCTCTATTAGAAGTGAAAAACACAATCATCAACCATCTGTAAACCCCTCAGTGCATCCTCATCTGAGGAGAATCTCTGGTGTGGCCTTGAATCAACTCAAGGAAGGCATGAAAGATGGGATCAATAAAATTCAACCCAAAAGGAAATTAATCAATATTGATTGTGGAGAATATGTTGAATATAGAACAATCTATAACACTAAGCACCAAGTTAGGGAAGTAGAACTTGAGGTGAAAAGTGTTATGGGTGTTCTATTTGAAATTCTCCCAGAAACCCAGTGGGCTTCCAGGTCAAAATTTTGTGAAGAGGTTCACTTAGAGGACATTTTCTTGGCTCATCTGGATTCCATTAAACTTTTCAAAAAAATTCATCATATTGCTTTTTTGGATTGTACTTATAAAAAAAATATGAACAACATCCCTCTATTGCTTGTTGTAGGAATGACAGCCAACAAGAAAACTTTTACAAAGGCTTTTGGTTTTATAAAAAAATAAAAATTTGAGTTCTACAGTTGGGAATTGAATGCACTAAAGGAGTTGGCTTATGATTCAGAGAGGCTTCCCAAAGTCTTTTTGAAAGACCATGAAAAATCTCTGATTTTTTCAATTGAAAATATTTTCCCTGGGTCATCCATACAGTTTTGCTCTTGGAAATTGTCTAAAAATATTCAAACAAATTGAAAAGTTTGCTTCAGTAATGACAATGAAGGATGGAAAAGGTTTATTTCTCTGTGGGAAAAGTATGGGACCTCTAAAACCAAGGGGGAGGCAGAATTCAATGATGCAGAACTCAGATTAGGCTCATTTATTGCTTCTTCTGTTCATCTCTGGTGGGATTGCTTATGTTGAGACTTGTATACAGTTTTTCTTGGAATACTGTGAGGATGTGCTTGATTATATGTAATAGAAAATTTTCCTTCTCAAAGAGACGTTTGTAAACATGTGGACTTGTGTCAACCCTGAATTTGGAAATAAAGAAATTTCTTGGGTAGAAGGGGCCCATGCTAATTTCAAACAATTAATTGCGGGATCTTTGGGGAGCATTTTGGATGTGTGGAAAAACATCAAATGAACCATTGATAGCCAAATTGAATCAGCAAATGTGTTACTTAAAAAATCTGAAAAAAATTAGGGACCCTTCTTCCAAAAGAACTCTTAACTTTTGCTTAAAAATTCTCAATTGAAACAATTAAACTTGTTGGGGAAAAATTCAATATTTCAAAGTGCAACCATGATGGAAAGGTGTGCTCAAAGGCATCTTCCAAGACAATGGGTTTTCCCTGTTCCCACATCTTAGCAGAAATACTATAATTGAGAGTATCTGTTGTGCCTGATGATTTTCATGCTCAGTAGAGGTTAGACTATAACCCTTTCAGTTCACTAAGTTTAATTGTTGAATTTTTGGATTTTTTGAATTTCTTTTTGATGAAGGATTTTTGATTGATGATTCTTATTTTATTTGTGGTTCCTGAATGCATTTACTAATTAATGATGGTTTTTCTGTTTGAAAGTTTGACACTGATTCAGTGCTTGGCTCATCTCAATTGTTTGATAAGCTCAGTTCAATTTTTATTGGACAACCTGAAAAAGTTAGAGTACTGCAGATTTTAAAGTCCATGGTCAAGTATACAGCCACTTTTGTTGCTAAGCATGCTAAGCCAAGTCTCAAGCCAAAGTTCTTACATTCCAGCTGTGGTTGACCCAAATTGAAAGACACCTGTTGTGAAATTTCAAGATTTGAGCATGTTCATAGGAAACATAAGAGTAAAAAACAGGTTAGAAGGGCACCAAAAAGACCAGAAAATAAATTCTTTAATTTTGAGAAGCATTCATTTTTATGGTTTGATGAACCAATGGGAAATGATGACTATATTACAAGTCCTTTGGCCCAGAATCTGAATTTAATACCTCAGAGGAAGAGACTGAAAGTGAATTAGCCTCCCTTCATTTCAAATCAGAATCCTCTTCTGAGGAAGAAGAAGAAGTGGAGAATTCAACCAGAAGATCATCTTTGGTGAGCCTTTCTTTCATTAATGTGATTAAAATTTTGGATAATTAGGTATTGATCATAGGAAAAAAAATTGAAATACCTCAATCAAATACCTGAGAGCTTACATAACTTCTTGAGTGAGGTTTGGGATCCAGTTGGCAATGGGAATTTCAGATTTCAAGTCATTTATAAATCACTTGGGTACAATGAAAATGGATGGTTTAAAGTGAAAAGGGAAATTATTGAAACATTGAGGAAACATTAGGCATGCTATGCTAAGATACTTGGTGGTATCCAAGAGGTAGAAAATATTTAAAAAATACCTGATGTTAAATAAATTAATGAAAAGATTCCCTCTTCAAAATGGCTTGAAAAGTTAGATATGGTCCAAATAATAGCAGAAACTTATGGAAGGTCAATTTTTTTTGTATCCTTGGCTTCATGTTTTACTTTCACTCCTACAAAAGTGGGTTTGAAGGAACCCTCAGATGCCTCTTCATTTGCTTTATTAACAACAACCACTGGGTTCATTTATTATTCGAGGGAGATATGATTCCCATCCCTCCTATTGTATCAAAAACATCTTCTTTGACTTCAAAGAAAGCATCTGGTTGGTTTGATCATCTCAAAGATCAACTGAATTTTTATTCTAATTTAAAATCATCATATAATTTCATCAATTGGGTTTTAATTTTGTCATTTGGGAGTGGTCTAACATGTACTTCTGATGCTGGTCCTGTAATTATATCAATATGGCCAATGTTGAATTTGCAACCCTGGGGTTGCAAATGGGCACAAAACGCTGTTTGCAACCCATCAGAGTTGCAAATGTATACATATATATACATTTTTTACATTTTTTTACTTTTTTTATCTTATTTCTTTGTTTTATTTTAACAAAAAAATAATAAATAAATAATAAATTGAATCCATTAAATTAAAAATATCAATATAAATAAAGATAAATAAAGATAAATAAATAAAATTAAATAAATAAATAATTAATTAATTAATCAAATTAAAAAATTAAATTAAAAAAATAAATGGAAATAAATAGAAATAAATTGATTTAAATGAAATGATAATAATAGATAAATAAATAAAAATATTGGAAATAAATTATTTATTTAAATTCAATTAGAAATAAATATATATATATATATATATATATATATATATATATATATATATATATATATATATATATATATATATATTGAAATAAATAATCAAATTAATTTTTTTTTGCCATTCACTACCCAAAATGGATCGCGCGGTGTGGTTTGTGACCCAGAATGGGTTTCAAACGGCCATTCACAACCCACCTGAGTTGCAAATGGCCGTTTGCGACTCAAATGGGTCGCAAATTGTGCCACACGACCCATTTTTGGTAGTGAATGGGGGTTTCAAGGTCGCAAATTTAACATTGGCCTATCAACATAAAGGTTTATCACATGTTGAACATAATTATGTCAAATGTTTTGAGTTAACATCATTTGGGGTGTTGCAAAGGAGATTTTATTGGCCAAATCAATGAAATAACCCTATTATTTGGGGGTTTGATTTCTTTTTGCACTATTCCAATGAAATAAGTTCAAATTTTGTTGGGCTGATACCATCATAAGAGGTCTTTCTACTTCTTATGATGGGATCAGCTTGACACAAGTAGAACTCTTTTTGGGGGGGTTAATTTAGGGCTAGTCCATTGAAATGGTTTTATTGTATTATATTCAAATATTATCTTTCTTAAGGGCTGTATTGTATTTATATTGTTATTGTTGATTTTTATTTACCCATTTTTATATTTGCATTTATATATATATATTTTTTTTGGGCACAATTTTTTGATTTTTTAGACTTTTTGATTGTTGATTTTTATTTATACATGGGGTCATTAATGCAAATTCATTTCCCCAGAGTTTTGAAAATTTCACAATTTTTTCCGATTTTTTTTTAATTTTTAATTCCTTTTAATTTTTTTTTTTTTAACTTTTTTTGTTGTTTTTTTGTTCAATTTTTCATTTATTTTCATTATTATCATTTTTTTTCTTAAAACGCTCAAAAATCAGATGAAAACAGCCGCTCACAACCCATGTCAAGTTGTGAACAGCCATTCACAACTTGGCAGGTAGCAAACAGCCATTTGCGGCTCAGATGGGTTGCAAACCCTGCCACACAACCCATTTTGAGTTGTGAAAGGTTTGTGTGGGGTTGAAAATTTAGCATTGTCCTATGGTTTATTTTTTAATTTTTAAAAATATCTAACTGGTGCTTAATACCTCCCAAAACTTCTTGTAAATATTTCTTGTGTATTTTGAAACCTTCTCTAAAAGACATTGGCTTCAAATATTCAAAACTCATGTGCATTCAAGGTTTTTAGCTTGAGAATGTTAAATCTGTGCAACATAAGAACAGTGTGAGCTTACGTAATATTGCAGTGTAAAAAATGAATAAATTTTTTATTTTATTATAATAATTTCTTGGATTGATTTCATTATTTGATTGATGATATTTTTGTTGAAAGACTTCAAGATATTCAGGTTCATCTCATGAAACAGCTAAATGTATCATTTTTCTATTCTTTTTCATGTTCAATACAAATTCATTTATTTTCCATCAGATATATTCCATTTTGTGAAAAAAATTGAATATTTATCATTTCTCCTATCTTCCTTACTATGGATGAAGTCTTTATTTCAAATCTGAAATCACTTTGACTTGATTGAAAAAGACTTATATTTGTTTAATTTTTACATGTCACATTACCTCAATGTCCATGATTGAATTCTCCAGAGAACTTATCCCAAACAGAACCTACGGTGGCTTTGAGTGTCTTGATTTAGTGCCTCAAGGACTCAAAAAACTTTTCAAGGCCTTCATAGGCCCAAAATGTCCTCAAAATGCATTTTCCCTACCTCAAATTTCCCTTTGAACCTTGATAGGTGTGTTTTCCCACCCCCAGGGATCCCCTTTAACTTTAAGGTGTGAAGACACCCTATATTTTCTTGTTTTCCCCCAACAGAAATTACTTCAAAGCCTTAAAAGAAATTCCAAACCTCAAATTTCTGTATAAATGCAATTTGTTTTATTGCAACAATCTTTCAAGGTTTACACACCTCCCTGGAGTTGTAAAATACACATAAGGTGTGAATTTAACAAAAAAATGCTATATACATAATTTTATTTGAGAGAAGGAATGCATTCAGAAAATATTTTCCCAAAATCACACCTTCTTCAAAATTTTTTTTTTTTTCAGTAAATTTCAAGGCATGATTTTAGCCTGGGCCTTTGATTTTGAATTGGGCATATTTTATTTTTGAGAAAAATTCTAATTGTGATATACATATAAAATCTTTCAAACTTTTTCAATCAATTTCTTTGGTGTTTTAATCTTTTGGATGAAATTTAAAGGCTATAATTATGCCAAAACAATTACTTAAAACGGTCCAATTGGTTTCATGATAGCAAACAAATTGGTAAAGGAGGACAACAAGTCTCATTGGAGCCATTATAGCACTTTTTTTTACAATTATGAAGGCAACTGGTGTTCCTTCCCACATCAGGATGGCTTTGGTATCCCACCTCGATCCATGCCATGGTTTGGGATAATAGTGACCTCCCCACTTTGAAATGGAAGAGGGGGGACTGGCCCTTCTGGCAGCCCCACTGTTGAAACCTTGCCGCCTGGGCCACACAGTTTTGACAGCCTTGTCAAACCCACTGTGGCAAAGCAGGTATCAACAGCTCTGTCAAAAATTCTGTAACACCCTGGTGATGGTTTCAACAAGGATGCTAGAACCTGCAGCGGTGAAGCATTTGCAAAAAAACTGCCAGGGGCATCTTAGATTTCAACCTCACCCAGAGTTGGGTGAGGTGGTGGCCAATCTTCCCCCTCCCCCCTTTATTTTTATTATTATATACGTATATATATATATATATATATATATATATATATATTTATATTTATATTTATATTTATATTTATATTTATATTTATATTTATATTTACATTTAGTATTATTATTATTTAACAAAGGTAAATTAAAAATATTAAAGTTTTTCACTCCAGGTTTGAACCTGGCCCAGAATTAGGTCAGGTTGTGGAAGTCCTCCTCAAGATTTTTTTCTGATTCTTGTTAATTTTATCTTATTTTTCCTCATTTTTTTCCATTTTTATTTATCTCAAAAAAGAATAATCAAAATATTTCACCCTAGCTTTGAGGCTTTCTCAGAATTTGGTCAGGTGGTTGTGTTACTTCCTCTTACGTTTATTTTATATATATATTCATTTATTTATTTATTTAATTTTTTTTGATTTTCTTTTCTTCTTTTTTTTGTTTTTTTATATGTTCATACATTGAAACATTTTATTTATTAATTCATATTTTAAATTTACTTGAAACAATAAAAACTAAGTTTTTTTCAAAATCCAAAGTTTGATCATCATGTTTTTCATTTGTTTGAAACTTTTCATTTACATTCTGATAAGAATAGGGCGTATCAGAGTTAGCCAACCAGCCATTAGAAACCCGCAATTTTTAATGGCAGGTTTCTGAAATACACATACCCCCTAACTGGTGTATTTCAAAATTGCATGTTTCATGGAAATTGCACATTTCAAGATCAAACCCGCCACTATCATCTGCATCCACCATCCATTGCATGAAAAAAAACCATCCACACCTCCACCTTAGCAAATCCATACTAATCCCATCTCCATTGCATCACACACTTCTCATCTACATTGCTTGACATCCCCATTGCTTCACATCTCCATTGCTACACATCTTGTCTCCATTGCTTCAAATCTCAATCACATCACGCACATCCCATCATCATCTCATCACCCCATATCACATTGCCATCTTACTGAACATGTCCAATCAAACTTACCCGCAACAAGTTGAAAATGCAAAAAAGCTGACTGAAATTTTTTTTATTATTTGAATTTGATTCAGACTCAAATTTGGGATCAACTTGGTTAGCTTTGAATTCTCTATTGGAAAAGCAATACATGCTTCCAAGAAGACAGAATCTCCACAAACCTATGTATGAAAGGCAGAAGCCTCATCTCCTCCCCAACTTAAGTTTCCAAAAACTGTTCCAAACTTTATTGCCTTCATTCATGAAACTTTTGGAGATGATTGAAGACCACCACATCTTACAGAAAAATTCTTGGAATCCTCAAAGCAATCCAGCTATCCAACTGGCTTTTTCCCTTTTTAGATAGGTATCAAATGGAAATGGAGCAGCAATTTATCAATTAGAAAGTCTATTCTCAGTTGGTTATGGAACCATTGAATTATACACCAAAAGAGTCTGGATTTCTATTCTATCTTTTTTTCACTCAGTCCTGTTTTGGCCAATAAAAGAAGAATTCAAGGAGATATCTCAATTAATGGAGACTGAAGGATTTCCTTGTTGCATTGGTTTTGTTGATGAAACCACTATACCCTTGAGTCAAAAACCCAAGCAAGATGGCAACCACCATTTTGATTGGAAAAAAAGGCAATTTATTGACTTCTTTTCCAAATCCTTTGATAAAACCTTTGATAAAAAACTGACCAAATTTCTTTTATTTGTCTGTAGAGATAATCTGTGGCACTACAACTTGTTTGTGATAACACCAGGAATTTCATACCACTCCATGCTGGCCTTCCAGGTTGTTGTCATAATTCATGTTTTCAATTGGATGCAGATTGACCAACAACCAGAGAACCACTTTGACCAAGATCAATACCATCTGGCCAATTCAGCTTATGCTAGCCAGAAATATGTGGTTCCAGCATACCCCAATTTTTCATCCAATGATCAAGCCAAAACTGATTTCAACTATCATCTTTCCAAATCACAAGTTTGGATTGATCAAGCCATAGGAGTCCTGAAAGGAAGATGGGTCAGCTTAAGGGAAATGTGAAACCAGCTTCAAAACCCCAAAGACATGAAGATCCTCACCAACTGGATTATCACTTGTTTAATCCTTCACAACCTTCTTGCCAACATCATAGATAAATGGGAAGAAATATTTGAAGAAGATATTCCCAATCCTCCTCAAGCAATCCCCGTCTCATCTTGTTGCTCATCTTCTTCCTACCCCTCACAATTTCTTGCTTTGATGAGTATCATTTGGTTTTGAAATAATTAAAAAATTACATCACAGTATTTTTTTTTTTGTTTGTTCAACCAACCATCCTAGGCTGACTCCATTTTTTTTCTTTGGTGGACTTGCACAAAACAGAAACAAAACTTCCAAACCACCCACCTCACCCCACCAAACCACCATTCCACTTGCACTGGTCCACTCATTCCTCCTTCTCACCAAACATCCTCACCCACCACAACCACCTCACCCATCACCACCACCTCACCCATCACCTCCCCTCCTTGTTGAGGTTAAACGTACTAACATGATGTATCACCACAGTACAGAGGCTTTGCAGTTGAGCCTAGACCATTAATACAAAACAACCCTGGCAGCCACAAGAATCTGTAGCCTAGTTGGTAAAGTCAGAACTCTAGTATGTTTCTCAGTCTATCTGAGGTTGTGGGTTTGACTCCCACCAGAAACATCTTAATTTTCACAGTCTCAACACTCCTCCTTTGGCTGGCACCCCTAATAAGCCCCTCCTCCTCCTCCTCCTCCTCCTCCTCCTCCTCCTCCTCCTCCTCACCCTCCCCCTCCCTCCCTCCCAATTGATTGAAAATCAATATCTTAATTGCTCAATTTCTCAGTCAATAGAAAATTGATTTGCAATTGATGCTCAATTGATTTGCAACAATTGATTTACAATTGATGCTCAATTGATTTGAAACAATCAATTTGCAATTGATTTTTGATTGATTGCTTGATCAATTTCCCATCAATTCTCAATTTATTTCTTGATTCATTGAGTTTTTTTCTCCTCCTTTTCCTTTTTAATTAAAGATTTACTCCTTTCTTTTTTTTTTGGTTATCATTTTTTAGTGGTATTTGTTTTCTCTATGTTTGATTATCTTCCACCATGATTATAACCTGACTAATGTTTTTTTTTTGGATTCCATGAAATTCCACACACCCTTTAACTTCTGGTTCTTTCTAAACCCACCCTTGTTCCAAAATTTCAATTCTTATCCCAAAACACTCAAAAATTTATACAAGGATTTGAATCCCTTCTTGATCCTCACCCCAAGAGTATTAGGTTCCTGGAAGGGATCAATATGGAAGGAGATTTTTTGAAAAACATAAAGAGAGGTGGAAAGCAGAGGGCTCAAATGAGAGATTCAAAAATCTCTTTGGAAGTGGATGAAGAAGGGTTTAATGAAAAGTTGGTGTGGTTTTGAAAAAAACTGCAACCTTTGTATTTGTACCCTGCTATTGCCACCAAAAAAAAATAATACTCAAAAACCCTCCCCTGAAGAGTTTGGACAAGCTAAACAGAATATTGGAATTTTCCATTTATTCACATCTAGAAAAGTGGCTGTTCTTGACCACTCCAATCACCACTCTCTGTTTGCAATAATTGAACTTTTCCCTTTGAAAGAACTTTCAGAAAACAATAAGAAGGACATAAACTTTGTCACCAATTTCCTTCACCAATCCAAGAAAATTTTCAATACTGTTGGCCCCTCAAGATCTTGAGGTGGAAAAATGTGGTCAATTGGATTGCAACAATTGATGCAGCCTTCTGAATTATTTGGAAGATATTTGAAGAAATTAGCTATTCAATCTGCCCCTAAATAGCACACTCTCCTCAACGTTAAGTCAGAAAAATTCTCTCAAATTTTAGAGCAAATGCTCCAAAAATTAGCCAGCCTGGCACATGATTGCAACTGTCAAACAATGCTGGAAAAAAATATCCCCCCTTTCTCTTCATTTTAATTTGGATCCTGGCTCAATCCTTTTTACTGTTCTCCACATATCACTTTCACTTCAGATTCCTTCTACCATTCTCCCCACATTGACAAAGGTGAAATCTCTTCCTATTCCTTTTTACTTGTGGTTCCAACCAAGAAATTTAATGAACCAATTATTGACAACAAGGACAAATATCAAGTATCTTATGGCAAATTTGTTTTTCCTGACTTGGGTTTTGGCATTGAATTCAAGCAAAAAAGTATTTTCAAAATGGTTTGGACTGCACATAAGTACAAGCACTGTACTTTTCCTTCTGTGAAGACTGCTACTCATAAAATGATTTCCATGTCAAGGCAAATCAACAAAACCACTCAAAACACTTGCAGGTACTTGAAAAGTGCACAAATATACTTTATAAAAAAAATTAAAATAAAAATAAAAATATTTCTTTATTGGTGGGACTAAAAATAGTCTCAAAAAGTTTTGTATTGGAATATAATTGTTTTGCTTTTATTTATAAATTTTTTATCAAAGGAAATATTTTACAGGCAAAGAAATTAAGTAGTTTTCTTTATTTATTACACTTTCCTACTGCTACCAATACAAACCATGGCTACCATTAACCTATCTTTTTTTCCATTGCTAGTCATTCCCTCTCCTTTTACAGTCTCTCTTCCTTTCAATCCTTCTCCTTTTCCTCTTTTTGAAACTCCTTCTCTGCCTGTATCAATTCCCACTCAGCATCCAATTTCTGTGCATGAGCCAAGATTTTGGCTTTCTGATTTTTAAAATCAATAGCCAGCTGAAAATCCCACTTCTCCTTTTCAAATTGAAGTTTTTCACATTCAGTTTGTGATTTCACTGTTTTTTGGAGGGGAATAGTAATTAGCTTGATTTTGAAAGTGAAGAGATTCAATCAATTTAATTACTTGAATTTTGCTTCTCCATGATATCTTCAAAGCCCAGAAAATTGGAAGCTTTTCTCCTCTTTTGACGGCTATTGGGGTTTATTTTGATGGTATTGGAGGCCTTTTTCTTTGCCTTTGCAGAGGGGGTTTGTGTGGGAACATCATCACTCTCATTTTAAGGTGATGTGGGATGCCCCATTTTCTTGAGTTATTGGCCATTCAGAAATGGATGTAGCTGTTTTTTTACAATCTCAATCAGTAAGGATTAATCAGACAGAAAAGAAAAAAACTTGCTTCCTTACTTGAACAGATGTTGATTTAATGGAGATAGTGGAATAACCTGCTCCTCAGTGGCCAATTCATCAAGTTCTTCCAACCCATGAAGGGAGAAATCCAAATAAGGAAGTGAGGGATCCAAGGAACAGTTTGAATCATTGATCAATGCTGATGTAGACATTATTTGAGCTGCTTTTGTGGAATATCCTCCTCCACATCCCATTGGGGCCACTCATACATTTTGTTGGGATCATCATTGCTAGGCTAAGCATATACAGCCAAGTACTCAGCATCTACTGAATTGGATTGTTGGGTGTCAAAAGCAGCTAAAGGGGTGATGTTGGCCTTCTTTCCAAATATATCATCCGTATGAATATAAAAAGGACAAATGGAGTCCCACTTATCAACCACCAAGTTGATTCCCTTGGATTTATCAGATTTGTTGATACCAAACCCAGTGGAGATTGACATTGATTGGGCCTTTTTATAATTGGCTCAATATTTCTTGAATTTCTGCCGCATCGGTTTGGATGAAAGGTACAGCCTACCTTTGTTTTTATTCTTGATTTCATTGGCCATCAGGAGATAAGCATTAAACTTAGAGGACAGAGTTCAGCCAACTTTTGTTTTGTTGTCAGATCCAAAGCAAACATCATAGTTTAGGGAATTTTGAGCCAGTTTACCCTGATGATGTGATCAGCTCTCTTGAGCTGACTTGAGCCTTTGAAAGATGATGGGGGATGATTTTTTGATGTAGAGTTCCTTGGGGATTTTTGCTTTGGTCCATTTGATTTCTGTGTGGAATTGCAGGGGGAGGTTTGCTGAGGGGCCATTTGAAAAGAGTAAGAGGGATGGAGAAATGAAGCAATGAGATCAATAAAGCAAAGAGAGTTAGGAAGTGATGGGAGCAATAGAGTGGTGAGAGTGATTATGAGAGTTAGGATGTGATGAAAGTGATAAAGTGATGAGAGCAATGAAGTGAAAAGAGAAATAAAGAAATGAACTTAGGATGTGATGAAATTGATGAATTAATGAAATTTATGAAGTGATGAGAGTGATTAATTGATGAGGATATAAAAGAAGAGATGAGAGTGATGAAGTGATCAGAGCAATGAATGAAATTTTTTGGATGAGGTTGGAGGTAGAATTTTTCATGAGGTTGGAGGTTGAAGCCAGGGCTGATGATGTGGAATGATGTGTGACTGAGGTGGTGAAAGTCTTTAAATACTTTATTTGAAAAAATCCATTTATTTTCAGGAACTCTGACACTTCCAATGAATGAAATAAGTGGGTTTTTTGATTTTTAATGGCGGATTTGGGTTGAAACCTGCCATTGAAAATGGCAGGTTTGGTTCACTCTGATATGCCCTAATATTAATGTTCCAACTGTATCCTTAACAGGTTATATGTCTTTCACAAATATTTCCTCTTAACATGGTTTCCAGGGGACTCTTAACTTATTCTTTCCATCCTCCAATTCCAGATATTCATCACTTTTTTTTATTTTTTGTACAATTATTTTTACATTCCATTAGAAATATTGACTTTTCTCCAGAGAAATCAGTTGTTGATATTTCTTTTTAATTGTTTATTAACTGGATGATATTTTTGTTTTTTCATATTTTGAGATATGGTGAATCCAGTGAGTTTTTCTGGGTTGTAAACTCCCACTGGTTATGCAACAAGCTGTGGTTGATGGCCGGACCAAATTGGTTGATGGGTAAATAGCCAAGGGGGCCCCATCTTTTTGGGTCATCAACCCAACTTTGCCATTCATCAACTCAGAGCAACAAGACACAAGTTTTCTGCTGTTGTGACCCTCATGGCCGCTACAACCAATAGGAATGGCTTGCCATCAATTCCAAACTCTTGGCTGCTTCAGTTGAAAGCCGCCATGGCCAAGTTGATGGCACACCCCCATTGGTTGACCAACTGACAAGCAGCGGTGGATTAACTGCCATGCAGATCTGAGCACCTGCCAACCGGGGTTTAAAAAAAATCACTGAGTTTACAACCCAAAAAAACTCAGTGGACACACCGTATTTGAATTTCCAGAATGAAATAGGTATATGTAGCATTTTTTGACTTTTTTTATTTATGTTAAAAAGGTATTTAAATTCCACTGTAAATTTTCCATTTTGTGTAAACAAAATAAATTATTATTATTTTTCTTACATTGGATGACTTTTTCTTAAATCTGAGCTCAGATTTGGATTCTTTGCAAAGAATTTATCCTTATAGATTTTTTTTCATATTTAATCAACTCAATTGGTGTCCATCATTGAATTCTCCAAAACATTCTACGCCAGACAGACCCCAAAGGTGGTCTCAAGGCCTTCAGTTAGCCCTCAGGGCCTCAATTAATGTTTAAAGGCCTTTTGGGGCCCAACACACCATCAAATGGTGTGTTGTCCGACCCAAGTAACCCCTTTAAAGCTTGAAAAGGCTCCATGCCTTCCTGGAATGGGAAATAATTCCAGTTGTTGTCATAATAGCAAAAAAAAGTACTATAATGACACCAATCAGGCCTTTTGGCATCATTTTAGAAATTACTTTTCTAAAATTGAACCTTTGGTGTGTGCTTGGTAATTTCTTTTGGAATGATTATAGCCTGGGCTGGCTAGAAAATAAAATTGTTTTGGTCTATTAAGTTGGTAAGCCTTTATTAAAATTCAATAAAATAAAAAGCACCAAATCTTTCCATTTTATAAAACATTTTACATCTCTTTATCAATCAATATAAACTCAGACAAAAACCTGGTCATTCATGACCAATTTTTCAGTTTTTGATCCTGTTTTTCAATTTATAATGGATCTCAAAATATTTTTTTTTAAAAAAAAAACTTCAAAGTCATTTCAATCACTAAGAGCAAGAGGATAACTAAGGGTTTCAAGCAATTTATGATACGCCTCAAATATTATCAATGCTTCTCATCCAAGGAAAAAAATTCACATTTAAAAAAATCCTAATCAATATGGAATCTATTAGGCTTTTTTTAGAAAATGATTTTACAAGATTGAAGCTAAGGATTTATTTTATGAGGATTCTCCCTTCTAATATGATCTAGCTTTTCAATCCCTGTGGTTCTCAAATTAAAAAACCTGTTTGCTAACCAAAAATCATTATTATTGAGAGATTAAATGAAAGTAGTTAGAAGTCTGGTGGATTGCACAAGCTTGGCAGGAGGATTCTGGGGTGCCTGGGATTTTCCCCCTCTAGGAGGACTGGAATCTGGGTAAATTTAGATTTTATCAATTGGGTCCACATTACATTTAATTTATTTTTTCCAGCACACTAGAGGATTTTCTAGAGCTTCTCCTCAGTTTTAAATAGAAGAAGGAATAATTTTAAGGTTTTCAAAGAACAATAACTGCTGGAAGATCTGGCCTCATTGATATGATTTCCAAAAGGAAGCAATGATGAATTCCTATTCAAACAAAATACAAGAAATTTATAAATGATAACTAGCCAAAAATAGAAATAAAACATTAAATGAGTCATTTAATTTCCCACACCCACCTCACCTATTTCAGGGATGAAGAGGATATAGATGAGTGTTTCACAGATTATATAACCACAAGCAGTAGGGGTCTAAAATGAAAATCAAAGGAATATCTACTGTTTCAATTTTTTAAATTAATTTTCAAATATGGGTTTGATTGCAAAAAAATTCTATTTTTTGATAGAAAAAACATGTTTTTCAATCCAAATTTGGTATGTTTTACACAGAAAATCAAAAAATTCACAAAATTAACTAACTGGGGAAAAATTTCAACAGGAGAAACAGGGTGCTACAAGGCTAAAAATTTAAACCTTGATTCAAAAATTGAACCCTGAAGAAAATATGTTTGTATCAAAGGAGGAATGTTCAAAAATTTTTATACAAGGCAAATTTTAAAAATCAATGAATGAATTGGAAGAAATGCACTGGATTTTTTTTTGGTTTCAGGAATAATTGAAGTCAAGGTGAGAGTAAATCAAATATAACCTCAAGGGTTTGAATGGGGGTAAGTGTAAAGGCAATGGGATCATTTCAGATCTAATAATGCAAGTTTGAGAGAAAGTAGAGCTAGAGTGATGAAGAAGGGATTTGAAGAATTAAACAAGATGTGATCTAATTGTTCCTTGGTGAAAGGAAGTGAATTAAATGAATCTGGTTTGAAAGAGTCCTGCCAGATGACTAGTTTTGAATTCCATAATTAAAGATTTGAAGTTACTCAAAAGGTTTGAAGACCAATCAAAGATAATGACTATGCATCAAATTAAAAGTCCATTTGGTCTTGGAAATAATGATTAGTGATTTGAAAACACTGGTTGGTTATCATGCTTAATTTGATTTAGTGCCATGCCTTGAGACAAATGTTGAAGGTAGATATGTAACAATAAACCATTGGGTTTGAAGCATGAAACTCCCCAGGGTACATAGTACCATCATTCTTCAGTTGGGTCTGTGGATTTGGAAAATTTTTCTGATGCACTCTCTAGCACATCAATAGCTTTTGTATATCAAGCTTTGTGGCCATAAGCATAGGAAAAATGCTCTGTAAGATTCATTGCTTGCTGCCTGCCCCAAGCCACTCCAGTTGTTGAGGATGTTATTGCAACCATGGTGGATACTCTAGGCTTCCTTGAAAGCCAAAACCTGCCAGAATCCTATCCTACATCAAGGTTTTGTAGCAGCCATTCCTTTCACAAGTACTAAATTTTTGTTTGGCCCATTCAACCTGAAATTCACATGTATATACATCCATACATATAACCAAGTTGATTATCCTCCAGAAACCATTTTAGCTACCTACAGCTTCAGTCTGCATATCATCGGATCAACCTGCACACATATGCACCAATCTGAAGCTGCCTTTGAGAAGATTCTCAAGTCTTTTTTTCTCATTCCATCTCCTAGCTCAATCTCAGTTTTCCATCCTCTGTGCGCCGACTGTTGAGTTTTTTATGCGCATTCCATCTTCGATGATTGGCTAACATTTGAATTGCTTGACACATGGGAGAAACGTTTGGTGTAGAGATGGACCACAAAAAGTTGCGCATCTGAAGCAAACCATTTCCACGGTATAACAACTTCTAGCAATTACTATATGTACCCCTCATGAATGATCTGGCAGACATCATCATAACTAGTTTCGTTGCATTAACGCCTCGGACTAGAGCGGTGGTTTGAATCGTTAAAGGGATCGATTATTGAATGCCAAACATCCCAATGGAAACTCTTCGATTGCAGACATTCATTTACCACCACCAGAGTACACATAAACAAGATTAACGGAAAAGTGAATATTTCCGATGATAGGACGCTTCAAGTCCAACTTACGATTTCGCATGAGACACTTTCGAATGAAAAACATAGGACATCATTGAAGAAGAGCAAAAGACAAGGTTTCTTTCGGTGATGTAACGCGCCGTGTCGACTATATTTGCCTGTGTCGCTGCAAGGCTTGATGAAGTTTCAAATGTGAGAGATACAGGGGTTGCAACAGGAGTGAGTTTTGATCACCATCGCTTGATTCCGGTGAGATCCTGAACATCTCAAGGAGTCGGTCACAAGTTCTTTGGAGGACACTACATCAATAAAATATGGTATGGTTTGCCAATAAGCCTCGAACGTCTATGAGATGAATGATTAAATGAAACCATCGAATGAAGGCTGGAAAACGCACTTTTTCTTGATATTGATATTGGTGTCCGCAACTTGAAGGATAAATCGCCAACCTAATCCATAATCAAAGTCGACCAGATCGTTTTGATTGGTTGACGGGCTCATTTGATCTGGGTTTAGGAGGTGGTCGGGATCGGTTGTATTTTTATGCAAGTCAGGGATGTTCCCATCGACGACCATGGGCTCTTTTGAAGTAGATACAGGTTCATAATTTTGCTTTCGTCTTGACGTAAAAATCGGAAGGGATGAAGAGCTCGGGGGGTGAAACTCATACAGGTCTTGGAATAATTGTTGAAGTAAGGTACGATTATGGCTAACTAGAGTGCTAGTAGGAGAATTTCCGGATTCTGAGTCATCTGAAAGGCTACCTTCATCGTTGTCGTTAAACTTCCTTTTCTCAACAGAGACCAAGGAAGATAACTCTTCTTCTAGCGTCCAGTCGGGTTTCGGGCAAATCGGTAAGGGCCACAAGGTGAAAGAACTTGCGGTGGGATCGTAGATCTTTCGCGATGAGAGATCACTCCGGGTGGACGGTCTCGAAGTCTGCCGTTTTTCGCGAAGCCCACCCTTGCGCCCCCATTGCACCAATGACTTGGAGAGCTCTTGAGACTGTTGATACGTGAGTTGACGGAGTGTATCCCGGATATCTATTTCGATCGGATGGGCCTTGTCATGCTGTTTGACTGCAATCTGAACCTGCCTTGTGAGATCCTGAGCTGGGTTAGCTGGAGGAGAGTCATCATCCTCGTTGCTCGAACTAGACCCCGATGGTTCGCTGGTATCCTGATGCTCTCGAGGAGACAGGGAGCTATCCAAGCCTTCATTCTGGGTGAAGCGTCGTTTCTTGGATAAGCTCGTCTTGCGTTCCTTACCATCCTGGCTTGGCGGCGAACGCCTTCTCTTCATCACCATCGACACTCTCGGTGGTCCACTTGGCCGACCAGCACGCAAGCCACCAGCCGCCCGGATGGTAAGCACTGCAGCAGGAAGGGCCTTACCCCCGAGAGTCGCCCCCCGGGTGACTCGCACTCAAGCTGGCGCGATCCATGCTTGGCTGGGGAATGGACAGGATACCAGATAGAGACTATCATGAGTTGGAAGAAAATTGACCTCTTGTTAAAAGATTGTTGTACATACTCTTCTTCAAAATATCTGTCCTCTTTTTTTTTTATCTCTGGTCCTATATCTTTCTGTTATTATTCTGAATTAGACTTTATTGTCCTTGATCAATTTTTTTGTCCTAAATTCAAACTTTTTGCTCTAGGGTGAGAAAAAGTGAACAGTTGTGGAAAACAAACTGTGCACTTTGACATTTGATCTTCTGTGAATTTTCTGATGGTCATTACAAATTTTTATCTGAGCAGATATAAATATTTATACTGTAAAATTCAGTATTAAAAAATGACATACATACACAAGTTGACAATTGAAAGGAAAACACATTTAATAGGGTGTATCAGAGTTAAGCAAACCTGCCATTAAAAAATTTCAGGTTTCAAACCAAATCCTCCATTTCAAACCCACCATTAAAAATCAAAAAAACACCCTTATTTCACATCAGACGTTTCAGAGTTACCTGGAAATAAGTGGGTTTTTTCAAATAAAGTATTTAAAGGCTTCCACCACCTGTCCACGTCATCCACCCCTGGCTTCCCACCTCCTTCTAACTCTGACCTCATCGGAAGAAAAATTGATTCATTGCTCTTCATCTCTTCATCACTATCCTCATAACTTCATCACTCTCATCACTTTATGGCTTTCATCACATCCAGCTAACTCTCATTGGATCACTATCCTGATCAGTTCATCACTTTCATCCGTTTATTGCTTTCATCACATCCAGCTAACTCTCATTGGATCACTATCTGATGAAAAGAAAACCTTGATTACTGGAAATAGTTGGAGAACCTAAAACCAGACTACAGCACCAGTGTTAGAGGGTAGGTAAAACAATAGGTATTGAGAATAAACACACCAAGCTGTTCACAAGAGAGATGATGAGAAAGAAGAGGAGAAGCTAAGACTCTAGATAAGACTTAGGCATTTTGAGGGTTTCAACCAAGTTTACTGATGATATTTGCTAAGATGCAGAGCATATAACAACAATGAGCTAGAATGAAAAGAAAGGCTGAAGAAGAGATTGTAAGGTGGCTGATTCTTGTTAAATCTTTCTCACCAAATATGAGAATAAATCAGGTTAGCAGAAGATCATTGAACCAGCTTGAGGTACGGTTGGATCTTTGAAAGGCGGCCTGAGTGGCTGAGGAGCAGAGAGGAGTTCTTGAGGAGGGTTCAAAGAGGTAGGACAATTAAAGAAAAAGATAAATCAAGAAAGGGGGCGGTGTGTGAAGGGGTGAAGAAAGAAAAGGAAAAGACAGGGTGAGA
Source organism: Puccinia polysora (assembly GCA_025617555.3). NCBI lineage: Eukaryota > Fungi > Basidiomycota > Pucciniomycetes > Pucciniales > Pucciniaceae > Puccinia > Puccinia polysora. The sequence goes on along the minus strand of CM062633.1, from coordinate 25,730,844 downwards.
TTGGAGTGGTGAAGGGGCACGGGATGAGAATTCTTGATGGAGTAAAGCTAGAAGGGAGAGAAGATGGAATGGGCATGGTGGTGATATTTGAGTGACATGCCAAGCTTGTGGTGATGGGAGCGCATGACAGTCAGTGTGTGTTCAGCCAAGGTCTGGATAATTCCAACACTATCCTTATCACTTTATTGCTTTCATCACACCCAACTAACTCTCATTGGATCACTATCCTCATCACTTCATCACTCTCATCACTTTATCCCTTTCATCAAATCCAGATTACTCTCATTGGATCACTATCCTCATCACTTCATCACTCTCATCACTTTATTGCTTTCATCACATCCTAACTCTCATTGCTTTATCCCTCTTGTCACTTCATCACTCTCATCTCTTCCTATTCTCTTTGCTTCATCACTCTCATCCTCTCATCAAATCATCACTCTCACCACTTAAACACTCTCATAGCCCTTCATTACTTCATCCCTCCTACTATGTTTAAATGGCCCCTCAGCAATCCTCCCCCCACAAGTCCACTAAACAATCCAATGGACAAAAGGAAACATCCCCCAGGAACTAAACATCCAACAATCCTCCCCCATCAGCTTCCAAAGGCTCAAGTCAGCTCAAGAGAGCTGATCAAATCATCCTGGTAAACTGGCTCAAAATTCCGTCCAACTACAATGGTTTCTTTGGATCCAACAATGAAACACGTGTTGGCCAACCTCCATCCTCTAAGTTCAATGGTTATCTCCTGATGGCCAATGAACTCAAGAATAAAACAAAAGTTAGGCTGGATCTTTCATCCAAACAGATGAGGGAGCAATTCAATAATTATTGAGCCAAGTACAAAAAGGCCCACTCCATTTCAATCTCCACCAGCTTTGGTATCACCAACTCTGACAAAGCCAAGGGAATCAACTTGGTGGTGTATAATTTGGACTCCATTTGTCCTTTTTATGTTCGAATGGATGAAATCTTTGGAAATAAGGCCAATATCACCCCTTCAGCCACTTTTGATGCCCAAAAATCAGATTCATTTGATGCTGAAGACGTGGCTGGGGATGCTCAGCCTAGCAATGGTGATCCCAAAGAAACCTATGAGTGGCCCCCATCCAATGCCAAGGAGGATATTCAAATTCAATCAGCTCCAATCAAATCTAATTCCGCTTTGATTGAGGAGTCAAACACAGCCTTGGACCCCTCCCCTCCTTTTTTGGATTTCTCTTTTCCTGAGGTGTAAGAACTGGAGAAATTGGCCAATGAGGAGGATGTCATTCCCAAAAAACAGTGAAATTGCAAATTGAATCCAAAAAAATTCAGTTTGAAAAGGAGAAGTGGGATTGTCAACTGGCTATTGATTTTCAAAAGCAGAAAGCCAAGATTTTGGCTCATCAGCAAAAATGGGTAGCTGAGTGGAAGTTGAAACATGCTGAGCTAGAATTTCAAAAAGATGAAAAGGAGAAGGATCAAGAGAAAGCGCAACTTCAAATGAAGAGGGAACAACTGGCAACAGAAAAAAAGGACAAGTGGTCAATGGCTGTAGCATAAATTGGTCGCAGCAGAACAGTAGATGAATTAGAGCAGATAACTCAAATGCTGGGCTTGTAAATATATTTTATTTGATGAAAAACTTAAAAATAAAATAAAATAATTTTTGATTACAACAATGCTTAAGACTATTTTTAACCCCACCAATAATTTTTTTTCTTTTTATTTATATTTTTTTTCCTGGAGTATATTTTACCACTCCCCAAGTCCCTGAAAGTGTTTCTAGTTGTTTTGTTGATTTGCATTGACATTTCCATTCTTGTATGAGTGGCAGTCTCCACAGCAGGAAAAGTAAATTGCTTGTACTTATTGGCTGCCCAAACCATTTTGACCACACCTTTTTGCTTGAAGTCAATTCCAAAGCCCAGGTCAGGAAAAAAAATTTGCCATCAGATACTTGATATTCATCCGTGTTTTCAATAAGTTGTCCATTTGATTTCCTGGTTGGAACTGCGAGTAAAAATGAATACTCAGATATCCTCTTTTGGTGAGCAGCCCTACTCTTCCCACCTCTATGTGTGTTTCTCAAGCCATCTCCTCCCATCTTGTTTGCTCCCAATCCAATTCTTAGATTGGGGTGAGGAAAACGATGGGATTTGATTTTTTGTGTAACATTTTGAGGGGTATTGAAGCCTCTTTTGGCAAGCAGCCCTACTCTTCCCACCTCTCTGTGTGTTTTTCAAGCCATCTCCTTCAATCTTGTTCCCTCCCAATCCTATACTTAGATTGGGGTGAGGAACAAGATGGGATTTGATTGTTTGTGTAACATTTTCAGGGGGATTGAAGCCTCTTTTGGCTAGCAGCCCTACTCTTTCCACCTCTCTGTGTGTTTTTCAAGCCATCTCCTTCAATCTGTTCCCTCCAAATCCTATACTTAGATTGGGTTGAGGAACAAGACAGGATTTGATTGTTTGTGTAACATTTTGAGGAGGGTTGGAGAAGAATTGGATATTCACCAATGGCAATTGAGGGATTGAAAAAAAAGTCAGTCAAATGGACATCATCAGTGAAACAATATTGGATCAAAATAAATGAAACCAAACCTGGACTTGATCCCAAGCTCACCAGAAACGTTATCACCAAAAAAAAAAAAAAAAAAAAAAAAATTACTGGGGTGTGAGGGAATTGGGCCTGGCCTTTGGTTTGGGTGGAGGTTGGGCCCGGGGCAAGGTAGGCAGGGCCCAGGAACCTTGGAGGGGGGGAGGTTGGTCGACCAGGCATGCAGGCGTTGGGGGGCGGCATCAACGGGGGGGCGGCGCCAACGCAAGGTGCAGGGGGGCAGGCCGCGGAAATTGAGAGGGAGGGGGCCAAGGTGGCCCTGGTGGGCAAGCAAGGAGGGGGGGGAAAGGTGGGGCCGGCGGGCAAGCAAGGAGGCAGGGGGGTCCGGTGGGGGTGGTGGGGTCGGCAAGCAAGGTGGGGGGGCGGTGGTGGGCCCGGCAAGCAAGGTGGGGGGGGCGGTGGGGGGGCCAAGGTGGTGCCGGCAGGCAAGCAAGGAGGGGGGGGCAAGGTGGGGCCAGGGGGTGAGCAAGGAGGCGGGGGCAGAGGTGAGGCCAGCAAGCAAGGAGGGGGGCAAGGTGGTTGGGGGCCGTGGTGGGGCCGGCAAGCAAGCAAGGAGGGGGGGTGGTGGTGGGGCCTGCAAGCAAGGAGGGGGGGGGGGGTAAAGGAGCAAGCAAGAGGGAGGAATCAGCTAGGATGGAGGGAAGAGGAGGATAAGGAGGAGGGGGGAGCTTACCTGGGGACCTGAAGGTGCCTGGAGGGGGATGGAACAATTGGTTAGCTTCTGATGATGGGGAAGATGAGGAGGAGGATGAGGAGAGCTTACCAGGGGTTCCAAAGGTGGTGGGTGAGGAGGAGGTGGTGGGTGTGGAGGAGAGTGGACTGGTGGTTTGTTGGGGTGAGGTGGGTGGTGAGGTGGGTGGTGTGGTGGGGTGAGGTGTTGGGTCAGTTCTGTCTAAGAAAAAAAAAAGAAAAAAAAACGGAGTGAGTCAGCCTAGGATTCTTGGTTGAAAAACCAAAACAAAATGATATGGGGTAATGAGATGATGATGGGGTTTGTGTGAAGATGGAGATGTGAAGCCATAGAGATGTGAAGAAATAGAGATGTGAAGCAATGGAGATTTGAATCAATAGAGATGTGAAGGGATGGAGATGTGAAGCAATGGAGATGAGATGTGCCTGAAGCAATGGAGATGAGATTGGTATGAATTTGCTGATTTGGATGAGTGTTTCAGATGTGATGGATGGTGGATGGATGATGATGCATAAATTGCGGTTTTAATGGCGGGCTTGATGTTTGAAATCCGCCATTTTCATGAAACCCACCATTTTGAAATTCACCAGTTGGGGAGTATGTGTATTTCAGAAACCCGTCATTCAAAATGGCAGGTTTCTAATGATGTGTTTGCTAACTCTGATACATCCTAATGGGGTGTCTCAGAGTCAGCAAATTGGCCATTGTAAACCTGCTGTTTTTTTTTGACCAAAACCACCAGTGAAAGCAGCAGGTCTCTTAAATAAAACTATCTTCTAATTTTTTAATTTGAAAATGGGTATTTTCAAAAATCAAATCCGCCATCTATGCCTCATCATACATCAACATGCAAACCACCCATCCACACCTCCACACCATCATCATAATGGAATCATCTCCATTTGCATCACCCATTGAAACCAATATTTCCACTCCATAAAACCATACATTCCACCACTGCACATAAAACACATCACCATAACCCATACCCATCACCATAAAACATACCCATCACCATAACCCATACCCATCACCATAACCCATAACCATTACCATAACACATAAAAATCTTCATTCTCAGAATCTTGAAACAAACCTCCAGACAGATATTTGAAAATGAAATCAATCTGACAAAACTTTTTTTTCTATTTGAATCTGATTTAGACTCTGATTTGCAAACCAACTGGTTATACTTGAATATTCTATTGAAAATTGAATAGTTGTTCCCCATATTAAATAAACTGCACCATACTATTTATGAAAGGAAAAAAATTCAGCTCCTCTCTGAATTTAGCTTCCACCAACTGTTTCAATCTTCTTTCACATCATTCAAAACACTTTCTCAGATGATCAAAAACCAGAAAATCTTCTTTAATGACTCTTTTGATCCTTGAAAAATTCCTGCTTCACAAATTTCTGTTTCTATTTTTGGATTTTTTTGAAAATAGGGATGAAGCAACTATTCATTTCTGATAAAATACTTTTTCAATTGGATATGAAAAATTCCACTCATGTTTGCCAATATTTATCACAGATATATTAGGTTTTGATGTGCATCCCTTTTCTGTTAAAAAAATTAATAGGCGCAGGTATAGTTAGATTCATGGAAGCATAAGGTTTTTGGGGATTTATTGCATTTTTTTGTGGTACTACCATCCCCCAGATTAAAAAAACAAAAAACTCAATTTCAACCTACATTCCAATTGGAAAAAAATTAAATTCATTCTTTAATTCACAAATCTGTTTTGAAACACTTTTGCCAACGCTGTTGTATTTTTTCAATAAGATACTCTCTTGCTTTTGAAATGTTTTGCAATAAGAAAAAACAATTTCATTTCCCCCAATTTTTGCTGTCCATTCTTCTTCCATGAAGCATATTTTTTCAATTGGATGCATGTTGTGCTATCAAAACTCAGAGATAATCATGAAAATATCAATATAAACTTGCCAAATAAGCTTGTATCAGTAGTAAATAAATTCTTCCAGAACACAGGAATGTGTATCCTAATGACAAAGATTAAAAAATTTGCATCATAATCTAGCCCAATCAATATTCAAAATTAACTTCTCTGTAGGAATCACTGAAATTATGTTGATGCAGCTGAAGAGAAATTCAGAAAAAGCTCCAAAATTAAGAACAGGGCATTAATTTTCTCATTGCCCCAATCCTTTATTTCACGGAATATTAAATCTACCTACCGTTTTGTGCCTCTGCTGCTACATGGGAAAATAATTTATTTCATTGGAATTTCAATAAATCATTTTTGAAGGCATTATAACACCTCCAAAACTGGAATCAAAAAATTCAAAAATTCTGTCAAAACCAATTTTTTCATGGTTTTTTGGATTCTTAATTTGGCTATTTCAGTTATATTTTTCTTGGGGGTTTTTACAGTGACCACAATTATCAAAAGAAAAAATCCAAGAGCTTTCCAATCTTTTCTTTAGATTTTTTGGATGTATCCTTTTACCTTTAAAAATTCCTTCAAAAAAGCAAAAAAATAAAATTTATCATTAAAGAATTTCATCCTTTTCATTTCATTTTTTTTAGTTATTCAAGCTTTTGAAAATTAAAAAAAAAAACAGTCAAATAAAATTTCAATATTTTTTGCAGATTTTTTTGATGTATTAGGGTGTATCAAAGTTAGCAAACCCACCATTTCTTTTGACCAAACCCGCCATTTTTAATGATGGGTTTCTGAAATAAACATAACCCCTAACTGGTGTATTTCAAAATGGCGGTTTTCATGAAAATGGCAGATTTGAAACATCAAACCCGCCATTAAACCCGCCATTTATGCATCATCATCCATCCACCATCCATCACATCTAAAACACCCATCCACATCAGCAATTAAATACCGGTCGCATCTCCATTGCATCACACACATCTCATCTCCATTTCTTCACATCTCTATCAATTTTCACATTTCCATCTTCACACAAATCCCATCATCATCTCATCACCCCACATCACATCACCATCTTTCTCAACATTTCCAATCAGACTTCTTGCCAGCAAGTTGAAAATGCAGAAAAACTGACTGAACTTTTGCTACTGTTTGACTCCCATTCAGACTCTGATTAAGAATCCAATTTGGAATCAACTTGGTTATCTTTGGATTTTCTTTTGGAAAAGCAATACATGGTTCCAAGAATACACACCCTCCACAACCCTATGTATGAAAGGCAAAAGCTTCATCTCATCCCCCAATTAAGCTTCCAGCAACTATTCCAAACTTTTTTGCCTTCATTCATGAAACTTTTGGAGATGATTGAAGACCACCACATCTTCCATATCAATTCTCCAAATCCCTAAAGCAATCCAGCCATCCAACTGGCTGTTTCTCTTGGTAGATTGGGATCAAATGTAAATGGAGCAGCAATCCATCCATTGAAAAATCTATTCTCAGTCAGTTATGGAAGCATTGACTTATACACCAAAAGAGTCATGATTGCTATCCTATCTTTCCTTTGCTCAGTTATTTCTTGGCAAACCAAAGAAGAAATAAAGGAGATATCTTAAGTAATGGATACCAGAAGCTTTCCTGGTTGCATTGGGTTTTTTTATGGAACCACAATCCCCTTGAGTCAAAAACCCAAGCTAGATGGCAACCACTATTTTGATTGCAAAAAAAGGCAACTGATTCATTTCTTTTCCAATGACTTTTATAACACCTTTGATCACACCACTGACCCAATTTTTTTATCTTTTTGTTTAGATACTCCGTGGCCCTACAACTTATTTTTGATAAAAAAAAGAAGTTCATATCCCTCCATGCTGGCCCTCCAGGATCTTGTCATGATTCATATGTGTTCAGTTGGATGAAAATTGCCCAACAACCAGGGAACTACTTTGAACAAGATCAATACCTTCTGGCCAATTCAGCTTATGCTATTGGCAAATATGTGGTTCCAGCATACTGGAATGTTTCATCTAACAATCAAGGAAAAACAAATTTCAGCTATCATCTTGCCCAATCACAAGTTTGGATTGAGCATGCCATAGGAGTCCTGAAAGGAAGATGGGCCATCTTAACGGAAATGCATCACCAGCTTCAAAATCCCAAAGAAATTAAGTTTCTCATCCACTGGATTATCACTTGCGTAATCCTTCACAATAGTTTGGCCAACATCAAAGATGAATGGGAAAAAATATTTGAAGATGATATTCCTGATTCACCTCAATTCATCCCTGTTTCATCTTGTCCCTCATCTTCTTCTATGAGAGAATGCATTCTTCCTTTCACCCTTGATAGCTTTGATAATTAATGTTTTATTTCAAGTTAGGTAAACAATCTCTTCACCAAATTTTTTTGGGTTTTGGTTGTTCACCCAAGATTCCTAGGCTGAGTCCCTTTTTTTTTCTCATTTGGTGGGGTGGACTTAGACAAAACAGACTCAAAACTACCAAATCCCCAAGAGCTAACTCAAGCCCTTGGAAGCTGATTGGGGAGGATTGTTTGTTGTGGAGTTCCTTGAAAAGGTTTTCTTTGGTGTGTTGGACTTTTGTGTGGACTTTCAGGGGGAGGTTTGCTGAGGGGCCATTTGGAAAGAGTAAGGGCGATAAGGTGATGAGAGGGATAAAGTGACAAGCAAGATAAAGTGATGAGATACATGAAGTGATGAGAGCGATAAAGTGACAAGAGCAATAAAAAAATGATTGGATTCTTTGGATGAGGTTGGAGGTAAAAGTTCTTTTTGGAGGTAGATTGATAAGAGCAATGAAGCGATGAGAGAGATGAAGCAATGAGAGCAATAAAGTGGTGAGTGATCAAGTGATGAGGGTGATAAATTGATGAGAGTGATAAAGTGATGAGAGTGGTGAATCTTTTTATCATGAGGCTGGAGGTAAAACAATTTGCAATGAGGTTGGAGGTAGAAGGAGGTGGGAAGCCAGGGGTGGATGACTTGGACAGGTGGCGGAAGCCTTTAAATACTTTATTTGAAAAAATCACACTTATTTCATGTTAACTTTGACACATCTGATGTGAAATAAGTGGGCTTTTTTGATTTTTAATGGCTGGTTTGAAATGGCATATTTGGGTTGAAACCCGCCATTGAAAAATGGCTGGTTTGGTTAACTTTGATAGGCCCTATTATTTTAACTTAAAAAATTCCTTCAAAAAACCAAAAAATTCAAAACATTCAATTTTCTCACCAGAATCTTGGATCCTTTTGTTTGCTGTTTTGATTATTTTTATCTGGTGATTGAATTATTTAGAAAGTTAAAACCACTATTAAAGAGATTTTGAATATTCTTTTCAGAATTTTTGGGTGTCATTTTCTACCTTAAGAAATTCCTTTAAAAAACCAAAAAATTCAAAAAATTGAATTTTCTTGTTGGATTTTTGGATCCCTTTGTTTGCCTTTTAAATAATTTTTGGGGGGATTCAAGCTTTCATAAATTTAAACAAAGAACAAAATATATTCCTAATAATTTTTAAAGATCTTTTTGATTTATTCATAAACCTTAAAAACTTCATTCAAAAAATTAAAAATAAATATCAAATATGGATACAAATATTAAACTTTATTCAACTATGATTGCTTTTGTGTTTCTACTTGATTTTCTTTGAGTGAAAAAAACTCATTACCAAGCTTTAAATTTTTCTGAATAATTGTTTTCCATGATTTTGAATCCTTGGTCACAAAGCCGTTCCAGATTGGATCTAACCTGGGAGCTGGCCAATGATCAGATTTGAACTTGAATGAGACTATATGTTTGAAATCTTCTAAAAGAATGAAGCAAACAGGAGAAGATTTGGAATTTGGAGTGGGAGTGAAATTCAGAGGAATATTAGTGCAAGGAATTAAAATAGAAAACAGAACCACTGGACACTTATATGTTTCAGCCAGAAGGGAACCATGGCAAACCATGGCATGGAAATTTCATCCACACATCTATGGGAGCTGGGCAAGAAAGGTGGCTCAGCTTCCTTCTTGCTTCTTGGAAATTTTCCCGCAGGTTTCATCAGTAATATTGGTTACTTTAAGATTGGGTTTGAATCAAGATCTTTCACCATTTCTTTCCCAAATTCAATCCAGTCTTATGAGTTCCTCACCAAACAAATGGCTGCTGCTCTAAATCTACGGTTACCATCTCCAATGAAATCTTGAACATGTGATATATGTGGAATTTTTGTTTTTGGGCAAATCAAATCCTTTTAATATTATAAAGTTATTTCCAAAAAAACTTGCAGAAATTTTGATGCCAGATGTAAAAAAAACCATTGCAATAGATGTGTAAATTTGTAGTGTTTTTACATTGAATTCAATTTTTTGAGGCACAGGATACATCCAAAAATTCTAAAAAAAAAAAAAAAAAAAAAAAGCTCAGGAATAGTTGCTTTCAATATCTAAAAGCTTGAATCACTAAAAAACAAAAATCAAAAAGGCAAACAAAAGGATCCAAAATTTCAATGAGAAAATAAATTCTTTTTGAATTTTCTGGTTTTTTGAAGGAATCCTTTAAGGTAGAGTAATACATCCAAGAGATCTGAAATTAAAATTTTGATTCTCTTTGAATTTTGATTTGGCTTTATTATAGCTGCAATAACCAAAAAAAATGAAATGAAATGGAAAAAAAAGGATGCAAATGTCCAATGAGGAATTTGAATTTTTTGGGTTTTTGAAGGAATTTTTTAAGGTAAAAGGATATTTCCAAAAAAAATCTAAAATAAATATTGGAAAGCTCTTTGAAATTTTTTTGAGCTTTCTGATAGCTGAAATAACCCCAAAATGATAATTCAAACAGCCCAAAAAAGGATCCAGAAACCAATGGAAAAATTGGTTTTGGCGGAATTTTTTAATTTTTTTATTCCATTTTTGGAGGTATTATAATGCCTCCATAATTATCAAATATTTTGTTTGGGGGTTTTTGAACCCCAGCTATGGGATGGCGGCTTCAGAATCCAAAGAAAAATTAATTCTTGAAATCCCTGTGAAATAAAGAATTTTTTATGTAGCATCAGAGGCACTCAACAGCAGGTAGATCTGATATTCCGTGGAATAAAGGATTGGGGGAGTGAGAAAATTAATTACCTACAAATAAATGAAGATTTTCCCCAAATGTTTCATATTCTGTTTTATTCTTCATAATTTATTTTAAAATATCAAATGAAAATGGGATTAAAATTTGAAGTTGATATTTCTGGTCCTCCTCAATTCATTGCAGTCTCATCTTACCTTTCATCTTTTTTAATATATGAAATAATTCTACCTCTCCAAATGACCTATTTTTATTAATTATATTTTCTCTATAGAAATGGTCAAAAAATTGAACCATTTCAAAAATTTTGCACCATATTTTTTTTTAGTTTAAAATTTATCAAATACCTTCCACCTCACCACTTCCAGCTCCAGGTAATCATAAAAAAAGTTTCCATTTAATCATTCTCACTACCACCACACATCAGCCTGTAACCATAATCCCCAAATCAACCTTTACCTTGCACTGAAAAACCCATTCTCCTCATAATAAAATCACACTAAAAAAACTAACTGTCAAATTTTGCTTGCCACATAATTCTTATTTCAACCCAAAGAAAGACTCCCTTGAACTTGATAATTCCCCTTCAAAACAATCAAACTCCTCTAAAAAGCCCATTTACCCAGTGGGTCACACCAAAAAAAATCTCCCTAATCACTAGTTCTTTTTCTAACTAATTGTTAGAATGCCTGATTTTTACTCACTGAAGGAAGCCATTGAGGCACTCAAACTAAGCTTTCATTATTCCTATATTTCTATCTCTCCTCCTTCCCACCTCTCAAAATCTCCCCATTTCTCCACCTCTGCCCTCCTCCAGACCTTCATTTTCCCCCAAAAATTGTATTCAAAACCTCAATTCAACCCTAAAACAACCTACTTGAAGTTCAATTTTCAAATATATATGTGACCATTAGGCCAACCACCTCAATTTTAACTGGGGATTGATTCAAAAAGTAATTGGAAGATATAATTCCCACCCTCCAATTTCAAACCAAAAATTTATTTTCAAACAAATCTGCAACAACTATTACCCCCTCCTCCCTTGGAAGCAAAGTTATTTGAAGATTTACATGCTGAAACCTCACCTCCTTCCTCATTGCTTTGGAGTTCCTGAAGATGAATTTGTTTTGTGTGTTCCTCTATGAAACAAATTGATTGCTTTTATTTTTATCCATGGGGATCTGACCCACCAAGAAAAAAAATAAAAAAAAATCAAACTCAGACTCCACATTTTTTTTTCAAAATAAAAAATCTTTTTTTTTAAAAAAAAACTTGAAAAAAAACCTAGCATGAAATCTTTTTTTTTCCTTGTGGGAGGGCTTTATTGGTGAAAATTATTTCATCTGTTTTTTTCAAGTAAAGTATATAAAGGCTTCCACTACCTGTCCACTTCATACACCCCTGGTTTTCCACCTCCACCAACTTCCAAAAAGCTTTACCTCCAAAGTCATCTCAAAAAAAATTGATTCATTGCTCTTCATCTCTCCATTGCTATCCTCATCACTTTATTGCTTCCATCATATCCAGATAACTCTTTTCACATCAGTATCCTCATTGCTTCATCACTCTCATCACTTCATCACTCTCATTGCTTTATTAATTTAATCACATCCAGCTAACTCTCATTTCATCACTATCCTCATTGCTTCATCACTCTAATCACTTTATTGCTTTCATCACATCCTAACTCTCATTGCTTTATCCCTCTTTTCACTTCATCACTCTCATCCTCTCACCACTTAATCACTCTAATTGCTTCATCACTTCATCCCTTACTATTTTTAAAGAGCCAATCAGCAATCCTCCCCCCACAAGTCCACTAAACAATCCAATGGACCAAAGCAAACATCCCCCAACAACTCAAAACCCAAAAATTCTCCCTCATCAGCTTCCACAGGCTCAGGTAAGCTCAAGAGAGCTGATCACATCATCCTGGTAAACTGGCTCAAAGTTCCATCCAGCTAAAATGCTTGCTTTGGATCCAGGAATGAAGCACAAGTTGGCCAATCTCCTTCCTCTAAGGTTAATGGTTATCTCCTGATGGCCACTGAAATCAAGAATAAAACCAAAGGTAGGCTGGATCTTTCATCCAAACAGATGCGGGAGCAATTCAAGAACTATTGAACCAAGTACAAAAAATACAACTCAATGTCAATCTCCACCAGCTTTGGTATCACTAACTCCAATAAAGCAAAGGTAATAAACTTGGTGGTTGATAATTTGGACTCCATTTGTCCTTTTTATGTTCAAATGCATGAAATAATTGGAAAGAAGGCCAATATCACCCCTTTAGCCTCTTTTTATGCCCAACAATTAGATTCAGTTGATGCTGAGGACCTGGCTGTGGATGCTTGGCATAGCAATGATAATCCTGATCAAACCTATGAGTGGCCCCAATCTGATTTGGAGGAGGATATTCCAACAGAACCAGCTCCAATCACGTCTACATCAGAATTTATCAACAATTCAAACCCTTCCTTAGACCCCTCACTTCCTTCTTTGAATTTCTCTCTTCCTGGGGTGGAAGAACTTAATGACTTGGCCAACAAGGATCAAGTTATTCCTGTATCACCACAATTTTCATCATCTGCTCAAGTAAGGAACCAAGATCTTTTCTCTTCTGTCTGTTTAATATTGACTGATTTAGATTGTAAAAAAACAGGCTCATCCATTCCTGAATGGCCAAATAATCAAGCCAATGGGGCCCCCCACATCCCCTTCAAATGAGAGAAATGAATTTCACACACAAACCTCCTCTGCAAAGGGAAAGCAAAAGGCCTCCAATTCCATCAACATCAACCCCAATAGCATTCAAAAGAGGAGAAACACTTCAAATTGTTTGGGGTTTGAGGAGAACATGGAGAAGCAAGATTCTGGTAAGCCCATTGCATTCTCCTTGGTTTCCAAATCAAGCTCATTCCTATTCCCCTCTGAAAAACAGTAAAATTACAAATTTAATCTGAAGAACTTCAGTTAGAAAAGGAGAAGTGGGATTTTCAACTGGCCATTTATTTTCAAAAGCAGAAAGCTGAGGGTTTGGCTCAACAAAAAAAATGGGATGCTGAGTGGAAGTTGAAACAGGCTGAGCTAAAATTTCAAAAAGAGGAAAAGGAGAAGGATTTACATCAAGCACAACTGGAAACAAAGAGGGAACAACTGGCAACAGAAAAAAAAGGATAAAAGGTCAATAGCTGTGGCGTGCATTGGTAGCAGTAGAATGGTAGATGAATTAAAGCAGATTACTCAAATGCTGGGCTCCTAAATATATTTGCTCCAATGAAAAACTTAAAAATAAAAAAATAAAATTATTTTTGATTACAACAATGGTTACAACACTTAATACTAATTTTAACCCCACCAATGAACAAATATTTTTTCTTTTTATTTATATTTTTTTTTTCTAGAGTATATTTTCCCACTTGCTAAGTCCCTGCAAATTTTTCAAGTTTTTTTTGTTAATTTTCATTGACATGGCAATTCTGGTATGGGTGGCTGTGTCCACAGCATGAAATTTACAGTTATTGTACTGATTTTCTGCCCAAACCATTTTCACTATACCTTTTTTGCTTGAAATCAATTCCAAACCCCAGGTCTGGAAATAAAAATTTTCCGCCTGACACTTGAAATTCATCTGTGGTTTCAATAATTTTTCCATTTGATTTCTTGGTTGGAACTGAAATTAAAAATGAATACCCCAAGATGTTACCTTTGTCAATGTTAGGTGAGTTGTAAAAATAGTTGGATGTGAAAGTGACATGCGGAGAGAAGTCAAAGGGTGTAGGCTTGGAACCAAATTCCAGAGAGGAGAAGTAGGGGATGTGGTTTTCCTTCATTATTTCATGGTTTGATTCAAAGGGAAGTCTGGCCAAATTTCAAAAAATTTGTCCTAAAATTCAAGAGACTTTGTTGGCCTTAAGGTTGGGACAAATGTACTCTTGAGGGGAAGATTGAATGGATGATTTCTTCACATAGTGTCCAAATAACTCAAAGGGGTGCATTGATTTTCGCAATCCAATTTCCCACATTTTTCAAGCCCAAGATAGTGAGGGACTGACAGTGTTGAAAAGTTGTTTTTTCTGGTGAAGGAAAGTTGTCACAAATTTGATTTCCTTCTTGTCTTGGTTGGAAAGTTTCTCCAACAGGACAATTCAATTATTGCAACAAGACCCTTGTGATCAGAATTATTGAGAAAAATTAATTTTCCATGGGTGAAGAAATGGAATTACTTGATTGTCTGCTTGGCATGTTCAAACTCAGTGGGTGAAGGTTTTTGATTGTTCTTTTTCTTTTTGGCAGTGATGGCAGGATACAGATACAAAGGTTGTAGTTTCCGTCCAGACAATACAACCTTTTCATTGATGCCCCCCTCTGCAAGTTCCAAAGAGATTTCTGATGCCCTCATTTGATCCCTCTTTTGCTTCAAAGCCCTCTGCTTGCCATCTCTCTTTATGTTTGTCACCTCATCTCCTTCCATCTTTTTCCCTTCCAGGCAAATTCTCCGCTTGGGGTGAGGATCAAGAAGGGATTCAATTTGGACTATAAAATTGTGAGTTCAGTGGGAGAAGCAAGAGAATGGAAGCAAAAGGGTTCAAAGAAGGGTTAAAAAAACCCATGTCAGTCACGTTATGACAAAAATTATTGAAAAAAACAAAAAAAATACCAGGGTGTGAAAAAAAGCGGCCGGGGTCAGTGGGCCAGGGAGGATGGGGAAGGCTGGGCTTGATTGGCTGGGCAGGAGGTGGGGCTTCATTGGCTGGGCAAGAGGAGGGGGGGTGGCTTGGTCAGCTGGGCAGGGGCCAGCTGCGAGCAAGGCGGGGGGTGCAAGAGGGTGCCGGAAAACATTGGCAAGCCAAGGGGGGGGGCAAGAGGGGGCCAGTGACCTTTGGCATTGTTGGGGTTGGCAAGCCAAGAGCAGGGGGGGAAGCAAGAGGGAGCCAGCAAACATTGGCATTGTTGGCATTGGCAATCCAAGGGGGGGGCAGAAAGAGGGAGCCAGCAAGCCAAGGGGGGGAAGAATGGGGGGGGGGCAGTGAGAGGGATCCAGAAACCGTTGGCGTCTTTGGCGTCAGCAAGCCAAGGGGGGGGGGCAAAAGGGGGCTAGAAACAATTGGGGTTGTTGGCATTGGCAAGCCAAGGGGGGGCCGGCAACCATTGGTGAGCCAAGGGGGGGGGGGCAGCAAGAGGGGGCCAGCAAGCAAGGTGAGGGGGAAAGAGGGGGGGGAATTAGTTTGGAGCAAGGGAGAGGGGTTGAGGGGGAGGGAAAAGGGTGATGAGGAGGAGGGGGGTTTTACCTGTGGAATCAACCAAGGAGGTGAGGTGGGGGGGCTGAAGGGGGATGGAGGGGTATGGATGCCAGTATTGGATGATGGGGAGGATGAGGAGGAGGGGGGGAAGCTTACCAGGTGTGCTGGTGAGGTGGTGGTGATGGGTGAGGTGGTGGTGGTGGGTGAGGAGGAGAGTGGACAGGTGGTTTGGTGGGGTGAGGTGTTGGGTCTGTTTTTTCTAAGTCAACCAAAAGAGAAAAAAAACCAAGTGAGTCAGCCTAGGATTCTTGGTTGAACAAACAAAACCAAAAAAATACAGTGAAGGGATTTTTTACCTATTTAAAAATCAAAAATTACTCATCAAAGAAAGCAAGGGTGAGAGTTAGAATCCTTTCTCTCATATAAGAAGATGAGGGACAAGATGAATGAGACAGGGATGACTTGAGGCGGATCCAGAATATCATCTTTGAATATTTTGTCCTATTCATCTTTGATGTCAGCCAAAAGGTTGTGAACAAAAAGTTTTATGAATGAAGGCAATAGAGTTTGGAACAGTTGCTGGAAGCTTAAGTTGGGGAGGAGATGAAGCTTTTGCCTTTCATACATAGGATTGTGGATATTTTTTCTTCTTGGAACCATGTATTGCTTTTATAATAGAGCATTCAAAGCCAACCAATTTGATTCCAAATTGGAGTCTGAATCAGATTCTGAAGGGGAGTCAAATATTAACAAAATTTCAGTCATCTTTCTTGCATTTTTAACTTTCTGCCGGGAAGTTTGATTGGACATGTTGAGATGAGAAAGATGGTGATGGAATGTGGGGTGATGTGATGATGACAGGATTTGTGTGAAGTGATAGAGATATGAACCAATGGAGATGTGAAGCAATGGAGACGAGATGTGTGTGATGTGATGGAGATGGGATTGGTATGGATTTTATGAGGTGGAGGTGCCAACAGGTGTTTTGGATGTGATGGATGGTGGATGGATGATGATGCAGAAATGGCGGGTTGGATGTTTAAAATTGGCCATTTTCATGAAACCTGCCATTTTGAAATACACCATTTAGGGGTTATGTTTATTTCAGAAACCCACAATTAAAAATGGGAGGTTTTGTCAAAAAAAATGGTGTGTTTCTAATGGCAGGTTTTCTAACTCTGATACGCAATAATTTATAGCAATGTGTCAAAAAATAAGAATAAAAGATGGAAGAATATTAAGTTTGAAAGTCAGAGGGAGCAACACAGGGCCTTAGAGGTTGCCTTGGGAGGTTTTGAATTTTTTTTTGATGGAAAAACGAATTTAAATTTTCCCTTCAAGGATTTGATCAAGTATATATTTACACAGCCATCCATAATGAAAATTAAAAACTGCCCATAAACCAGCTAAACAGGAGCTCAAGGAGGCCCAGGATATGGTTTTTCTATTTAACCACTTCAGCCATTACATTTTTATTTCATTTCTCTTCATAAGTTTTAAAAAGGATTAATTTTTCCGGAATTAATTTCATTAATTTTTACAAATTACATAAGGAAAAAAAAAGAAACATAAACTTTTACACAAATGAACTTCACCATTCCAAGCAATTTTTTCAACTCTATTGTAATTTACAAAATTTGGGATGGAAATATGTGGGAAACTGGGTGAAATCAATGAAAATCTTTTCAGGATTGGTTGGGTGGTACATAAAAAAATTGGCTATTGAGAACTCTTGCAAGTAATGAAAATTACTCAATTTGAAATAAAGCATTTTTGCCAATTTTAGTTCAAATTTTTCAATTATTGAAAGGATCCCTTTTGAATCAAAACAGGAGATATTTTCTCAAAAAAATATATATATTCTTTTCATTGCCTGCATTTTCACAATAATCTGAATGATATTATTATTTTTCACTCCATGTAGAATTCAAAATCAATATATTCTACAATTATCCTCACATTTATTGTAGGGAAAATCCCCCCTGTTTCTTTCTACTTGTGGTCCCCACAAAGAATTTCAATGGAAGATCCATTTAATAATCAGGCAGAGAATTTTTAACTGAAAATAAATACTCTTTTCTGGAATTGATATTCAGAATCTCTTCCAAGAAAAAATCAATTTGTAAAATTATTGGGCCTTTGGAAACTTAAATTGATTGAAATTTCCCTGCCTTGGAAAAGATAGCCACACTTTTATTTACGTTGAAAATAATATCAATCAAATAAGAAAAAACGCAGGCAAAAATCCAAAAAACATACTAATATTATTAAAGGAGAGAAATGAAAATAAAATAAATTTTGATAGAAGAGGTGTCAGAAACTTGATCAATTTTACATTTTGAAAAAAATACAATTTTATTTCATTTTTCCCCAAAAATTATATGAAGCAACAGATTTACAATTAAATTATTAAATTAATTTTTTTGATTCCCTAAAATTTTCCAAACAGATTTTTTTTTTCTTCAATAATCTCATCAAAAATTGATTTATTATCATTTTTCAATTATATAATCAAATCCTTCAAAAATTGATTTTTTCACCACTTTTTATTTCTTTTTGAGGTTATGTTGAAGGAATTTTGAGGCCTTTTTATTTCTCTCTGCTGAGGACAACCTTTACTGCAAATCACAAAAAATAAATATGATTTCATGGTCATCTGGGAGGCCAAATTTCCCTGAGATTTCTAGTTTTCAGAAAAGGGTGTGGTTTTTCACAAGGAAGAATTAATTAATCATAGGGAAATTATTTTTAAAGAAGTTTCATCCTAAAAAGATTTGACTTAAATTTGACAAGAGATCTGTATAATTGGGAGGAGGTTGTGAATCATAATTTTATTCCTGCAGGAGGATGAAATAATTTACTTTATCCAAGTGGGAAAATTGTAGTGATAGATCCAAAGAGTAAATTAATTGATCAAAGAGAGAATTTTACTGAGTTTATAATTATTCTTTGGAATAGATTGTGGAAGATTTTCAGCTTTTTAATATTGCAGAGTTATCTGCATGTAGTGATAGTATAAGTGACAAAATCAAATTAGAAAGGAAAATAAAACTTGAATTGAAAAACTATATGAACAATAGAGAAATTCTTAAATATTTTTTAATAAATTTATTTTAGTTTCCATGTATGTTATGGTCACCCACTTTCACCAAACACCAATTTCTACTCCTGAAAAATGAAAAATCCCCTGATTGATATATATTTCATTTTCATTGTATAATTCAGGAATTAATTCAAAGACTTTTCTGTAATTCCAAAGCCCCCATTCATAGATTATAAACTTTCAATCCCACTGTCCAGCATCTCCAATATGTGCTCTGGAAAATTTGATTCCATGGTATGCCATTTAGTTTATGTGTATACAATCTTATTAACAAGAAATCAAATCTCTATAAAAATTGCCTCTTTTTTCCCTGCAATCAATTTCCCTGATTCACTATTAATTCCTGACATTTCTAGGCTCATTTTTTTGAATCAGCATTTTTCCAAAGTCAGGGATGAACCTCTTATATCACATCACAAGAGAAAGTGCATAATTGCAATGGGAAAGAGGGCATCCTCCCCCAATTTTATGGCCCTATACCCTAGTTCTACATATATTTAAAATATACCAAATAACTTAAGGGAGCCAAAAACTTAAATCTGATCATGAAATTAGAAAATCAACACACAACTGGTTTTTAAAAAATGTCTTGGATTTTTTTCAAACAGAAAAACCCCAATTTTTTTGCTCCATTATTTTTATCTCATTATAAATAATTTACAAATAACATAATAAAAGAATTCATTAAGATAAAAATTGGGAAATATTTTTTATACAAGCTTGAAAAATAATAATGAACCATTTGATGAAGAAATAAAAATATTCCATTATTATACATAAAATTGCTTCATCATTAAAATAAAATTACTTTCCCCGCCAAGGAAACAAATCATGATCACTCAAAAACCCATTGATGCCATGCTGACCTAAGTGCACAGTTCTAAAAATCTATTTATCCCCTGAAAATTTATTTACCAAATTGAAATTTATAAATACCAGCTTCATCCAAGATTTAGTGACCCAAGTATAAATTAAGCCAATAGATAAAAATTCTTTAAACTCTGGGATCCAGTATTTCCTAATAATGGATATGCAATATTGGGGAATATATAAAAATGAATAAATATTTTTTTGTTTTCATCATGGCTCATCAGATTTAGAACAACCTCTATTAGAAATTTGCCATTTTTTCAACAAAACAAAAAATTCAATGGAAGGTTTCTCCAATACAAATGCCCCCTAACAGGTGTATTTCAAAACAGTGTGCTTCATGGAAATGGTGTTTTTCAAACATGAAATTTGCAATTTACAAATCACCATCCATCAATTATCCATTGAATGCAAAATTCCCATCCACATCTTCAAGTCCGCACACATACCATCAATATTGCTTCACATATCATATCACCATATTCAATATCATATCCATTGAATTATCAATGTATCACTCCATCCCACCAGATCATGAAATTTTTATCCCAGTTCCCCCTAAACTCATTGCTCAACATCAAATTTCTATCACTCAAAATTTTCAATCAAACTTCCCAATATCAAGTTGAAAATGGAATCAAGATTACTGAAATTTTTCTACTATTTGAGTAATTCAGACCCCATCTTTGTATCAAATTGGTTATCCTTGAATTCTCTATTTAACAATTGATACATGGTCCCTAGAAAACAGACACTCCAACATCCACCACATCTTTAAGAATGACTCATGTAATCCTTAATATGATCCTGCTATCCAACTGTAATTTTCTCTTTGTATTGTGGGGTCAAATAGAAATGGAGCAGCTACCCATTAATTATAAAATCTCTTTTCAGTTGGATATGAAACCATGAGCTCATACTTCAAAAGGATTATTTTTGCTATCCTAGAATTCCATTTATCAGTCCTTTGCTGGCCAACCAAGAACAGAATTTGGTATCAAAAACCTTAGATATAGTCATTAGAATCACTTCTATAGTATAAATATATTTTAAATCCTCAAAAATGGATTCTTAACCAAAAATAAACTAGTCAATCAGAAAAAGTACCCCCTATTTGTCATGGATCAGAAGATACATCTCATATAAACTATAGCCAACTCATATCCCAATAGTTTATCACAGCTCAGTGAAAAGCACATGTACATCCCTTGGAAACCCTAAATACATATTGGTGACATCTTACCTTCACACCTGGAGGATACACCCTGTAGCTGTATTTTTCCACCAAAAAAAAGAAAATCTCACCAGTATACACAGCAATAGGGTGTATCAGAGTTAGCAAACCCGCTATTAGAAATCCGCCATTTTTTTTGACAAAACCCCCCATTAAACCCGCCGTTTATGCATCATCATCCATCCACCATCCATCACATCCAAAACACCCATCCACATCAGCAAATCCATCCCAATCCAATCTCCATCACCTCACACACATCTCATCTCCTTGCTTCACATCTCTATTGCTTCACATCTCCATCTTCACACAAATCCCATCATCATCTCATCAACCCACATCAAATTACCATCTTTCTCAACATTTCCAATCAAACTTCCTGGCAGCAAGTTGAAAACACAAAAAAGCTGACTGAACTCTTAACCACTGGCCCCCTACTTCCTCCTCCTCACCAAACACCCATCACCTCCACCTCACCCACCACCTCCACCTCACCCACCACCTCCACCTCACCCACCACCTCCACCTCACCCACCACCTCCACTCCTCCTTTGGTTGGCACCCCTGGTAAGCCCCCCCCCCTCCTCCTCCTCCTCCTCTTCCTGCCCCTCATTGGTTTCTGATCCTTTGATCATATTGATTTCCTGAAGCCTCCTCCAGCTTTTCCTCTGCTGTCCCCTGCAATGCTTCCCTCCCCAGTTTTCATCCTCCTCACACCCACCATTCCCCCTCTGGTACTTCCAAACCTGATATCAAAACCAGCCAATTTATTCCTGGGCATACTTCTCATCCTGACAATTGTCAACATCATCACTCAAATAATTCAAATCAAGATAGCCCAAATCCAATCCCAAACAGGGACCCCCATCCTTATTCAACGCCTTCCTCTGCCCCTCCTTCACTCCACTACCTCCCACCATCCCACTACCAAGGATCAAAGTATACTACCAAGAAGAGTTTTGCCAGGCTCAAATCCAAGCATGAGAGTTTGGATTGGCTGATGGATTAGAATTTTAACTACTTGCCATCAACCCCAAGCAGATTTTGGATCAATTGAGGAAGGAGGTTTATATGATGAAGATGGAAGAGATCCAGGATCACTGCAAGGCCAAGCGGAGCAAGCCTTCAGCCTTGGATCTTATCCAAGTCAACCATCCTCCTCCACTTTATCATCAGCAGCATAGCAACCAGAGTCAGAGTGATTGACCACCCCATGCAGTTCCAGTTGATGAACAGATTCTTCCTCTTCAGAGTCCTCAACCTAACCTTGACCCCAATCAGCCCTTCTTCCTATCCTTCACAACCACCACTATGATCCTCAAAAGCCTCCTGGTCATCAGGATAGCCAGATTCCAAATGAGAGTTGTCTTGGCACTTCTCTTACCCATAAACCTGCGCCTCAGCCTAAGAGTAAGGAAAACAATGACAACAACAACTAATTTTTCCGTTTGGAACCTGAATGAGGGTGGCCGGTTACTTCACATAATTAACAAAGCGCTCAATCTAGCCATCTCCAATCTGCATTTCTTGCCTGGTCAACCCATACTTGCCACCGCTAGTGTTGATAACAGTATTAAACTGTTGCTTTTCAAGACTACTTCTGGGCTTCCTAGGGTTCTCACTCATAGAGGTGGGCATCAAAGGCCTCCTCATTTGATTCATTACTATGGTTCAAATGGGAAAACTATTTTGAGTGCTGGTAATGATAAGAAATTCCAAGCAATCATTATTGTGAGAGAATCACAAATTTTTGAAATCATTCAAGGTTCCTGAGCCAAGCAAGCCATTCAACTTGCGGTCCCTGTCTCTTCACTGCGGCTACCTCCAATCATAAATCTTTCATACTCCAACTTGCGCTCCAAGGACTGGGACAGTCTTATAACTTGCCATGAAGGGTCATCCCAAGTACAAAGTTGGTCAGTTCAGAACAAAAGGATTGGGAAGCACTTTTTCTTGATTCTTGACAACTAATTTTTTAGGACCAATCCCCCAGATGAAGTTGCTCAGTGTACTTGTGTCATGGCATGTGGAAACTATGGTCTTGTTGGAACTCAGGGAAGTGGAAGAGTAGTAATGTGGAATCTGAAAAGTGGCATCAAACAAAAAGAATTTATCTTACCTGGCACATCAGGGCAAGTTAAACTCAAGGAGGCTGCACTCAATTTCTTTGGTATTTAAACTGATTCATTAAACCAGCTTGTCATTGTTGCCACCAGATCAGGTTGCATTCATGTAAGCCGGACTATCAACTGTAACTGTATTTTACGTGCCGCTTAAAAATGCCTCTGGTTTGCCTGTGTTGTAGTTTTACAATTTTCTGTCTTTCTCCCTCCAAAAAACTGTTCCCTTGCCAAGTGGAACCAATGGGGTACTACTACAACAAGAAAGAAGCTTCTTGCAGCAAATTGCAGAACCAAGGGGGACAGTTACATTGGCCCATCTGGCAATGGCACACTTAGCTGGGTGGTTCAAGTGTCACTCACCAATGTTGAGTTCATGGGTTCAAATACCATTGTGTGCAACTAAATTTTGGCTTTTCAAGCTGCCGTGGCCCTGACCATGTTGTGCAAAGAATAACCCCTTCTTGATCCTCACCCCAAGCGGAGAATTTGCCCGGGAGGGAACAAGATGGGAGGAGATGATTTGACAAACATAAAGAGACGTGGAAAGAATAGGGCTTGCATCCCTCAAAATGTTATACAGAAAATTGAATACCTTATTGATCCTCACCCCAATCAAAGTATACAGTTGGGTTGGAACAAGATGGGAGGAGATTGTTTTAAAAACATACAGAGATGTGCAAAGAATAGGGCTTGGAAGCCTCAAAATGTTATACAATGAATTGAATCCCTTCTTGATCCTCAGCCAAAATGTAGTATGTGGATGGGAGGAGATGAATTGGGAAACATACAGTGACAGGGACAGAATGGGGCTTGTCAGAATTGCTTAAAGGGGCAATGTTTGGATTGATAGTTTTTGAATTGCTTCCTCATCTGTTTGGATGAAAGAGCCAGCCTACCTTGGTTTTATTTGTTAGTTCGTTGGCCATCAGGAGATAACCATTAAAATTAGAGGATGGATGTTGGAAAACTTGTGTTTCATTTTCCAATCCAAAGCAGGTTTCTTAACTCTGATATGCCCCATTATAAAGAGGATGGTGGAAGCCCCATTGGCTTGAGTTTTTGGCAATTCAGGAATGAATGAGCCGGTTTCTTTTGAATCTAAATCAGTCAGGATTAACTGGAAAGAAGAGAACTGAACTTGGTTCCTTACTTGGGCAGATGTTGATGGCATTGGTGATACAGGAATGACATCCTCCTCATTGGCCAAGTTCTCCAGTTCTTCCACCCCAGGAGGAGAGCAATCCAAAGAAGGAGGGGAGGGGTCCAAGGTTGGGTTTGACTCCTCAATCAACGCAGAAGTAGACATGATTGTAGCAGATTTCATTTGAATATCCTCCTTGGAATTGGATGGGGGTCACCCATAGGTTTCTTTGGGATCACCATTTCTAGGCTGAGCATCTCCAGCCAAGTCCTCAGCTTCAACTCAATAAAATTGTTGGGAATCAAAATTGGCTAGGGGAGTGATGTTGGCCTTCTTTCCAAAGATTTCATCCATTTGAATATAAAAAGGACAAATGGAGTCCAGCTTATCAACCACCAAGTTGATTCCCTTGGCTTTGTTGGAGTTGGTGATACCAAAGCTGGTGCAGATTGAAATGGAGTGGGCCTTTTTGTACTTGGCTTGATAATTCTTGAATCACTCCCTCATCTGTTTGGATGACAGATCCAGCTTAAATTTTGTTTTATTCTTGAGTTCATTGGCCATCAGGAGATAAAAATTGACCTTAGAGGATGCAGGTTGTCCAATGCATGTTTCATTGTCTGATCCAAAGCAAGCATTGTAGCTGGATGGAATTTTGAGCCAGTTTACCAGGATGATGTGATCAGCTCTCTTGAGATGACTTGAGCCTTTGGAAGCTGATGGGGGAGGATTTTTGAATGTTGAGTTCCTGGGGGATGTTTGCTTTGGTCCATTGGATTGTTTAGTGGACTTGCGGGTGGAGGATTGCTGAGGGGCCTTTTAAAAATAGTAAGAGGGATGAAGGGATGAAGGGCTATGAGATTGTTTAAGTGGTGAGGGTGATGATGTGATGAGAGGATGAGAGTGATGAAGCAAAGAGAATAGGAAGAGATGAGAGTGATGAAGTGACAAGAGGGATAAAGCAAGGAGAGTTAGGATTTGAGGAAAG
The DNA here is from genome assembly GCA_025617555.3 of Puccinia polysora. Classification (NCBI taxonomy): domain Eukaryota; kingdom Fungi; phylum Basidiomycota; class Pucciniomycetes; order Pucciniales; family Pucciniaceae; genus Puccinia; species Puccinia polysora. The sequence continues at coordinate 25,705,853 of CM062633.1, read as the reverse complement.
CAATAAAGTTATGAAGAAAGTGATCCAATGAGAGTTAGCTGGATGTGATTAAAGCAATAAACGGATGAGAGCAATGAATTTATAAGGATAGTGATCCAATGAGAGTTAGCTGGATGTGATGAAAGCAATAAAGTGATGAGAGTGATGAAGTCATGAGGATAGTGATGAAGAGATGAAGAGAAATGAATCAAATTCTTTCCCATGAGGTTGGAGTTAGAAGGAGGTGGGAAGCCAGGGATGGATTATGTGGACAGGTGGTGGAAGCCCTTAAATACTTTATTTGAAAAAACCCACTTATTTCCAGGTAACTCTGACACGTCTGATGTGAAATCAGTGGTTTTTTTTGATTTTTAATGCCGGGTTTCAAATGGCAGATTTGGTTTTAAACCCGCCATTAAAAAATGGCAGGTTTGATTAACTCTGATATGCCCTAATATATGCAATGGAAAACATGAAGCAGCAAACAAACATCCAACCACCTCACCAAATATACAGAAGCAATATAAAAAAGTAACCAAATGCCGCACTCAAAAAAAAAACAATCACCTCACCAAGAATGCAACAGCAATATTTGCAAGGAAACACATGCAGAACCAAACAAGGAGCCAATAAACTAACCCCAGAACTACACAGAAATATATGCATGCAGAAAATTCAATTCAAAACAAAACCAAAGTACCAATGAATCCCAGAACTACACAGAAATATATGCATGCAGAAAATTCAATTCAAAACAAAACCAAAGTACCAATGAATCCCAGAACTACACAGTAATATATTTTCAAGAAGCATTCACAGTGCCAAAACAAAAACCAGTAAAAACTTGCCTAATAACCAGTACACAGCACTTTATTCAAGAGGAAAATGCAGTTGAAAACAACTAGCTTAAAAAAATTACCCTACCAGAACTTCAAAGCACTACATCCAAGGGTTTTCATGCATGAAAAACATATAAAACCCTTTTTTATTTTTATAAACAGAATAAATGCCCCATATAACTACTGCACTAGCTTTCAAAAAGCAGAGATACCTGATTTAAGTGTAACTCAATGCACCTTTTGAGGACAGAAAGATCCTCAGGGGCACCCTTTCAGAAATCCTTGAGCATCCCCTGGGGCATTATTTTCCAATTTAGGGAGGGCACCTCTGCCCTATTCAAGTTTTGACATCCAATCACCCATCTTGCAATCTCATCCCATCCATGTAAACTCATCCCATTCCTGTAAATCCATGATCATCTCATCCAACTGTTGTACATACCCAGATAACCTCTTCACCATGAAACCATTATTAAGTAGAAGGAAATTAGAAATAAGGTCTATAAATCATATTTGACCATTGAACCATCCCATCAGGTGCTGGAATAAGGTTTCTTCTGTGACCTAATAATTACATGCTGAATTAAAAAGAAAGCACCAATTATTTAATAAATAAAAATTAAAAAGAAGATAAGCACAATAAAAAGGAAAAACCAACCTTTCACCTACCCAGAACCACGTTTGAAAACCCATCCTTTATTACTCTCCTAAACCATCCCTTAAGGAAAACCCTTATCCTCTAAAATTGGGAAATTGGTTAAGATTGCATATATTTGATCAACCAACTGGTTTAAACTTACTGATAATACATTAAATCTGGTATGCTCTCCAAATATCATATCTATTGTAGGTAAAAATTAATTTATTCCTGACCCGAGACCTATCTCAAGTCTCAAAGAAACCAGCCATTAATTTAAAACAATTTTTATGCAGACTTACTATAGTTTTAAAAGGGCCAGAAATTCAAATTAAAACAGTTTGCTAATACCCTAAAGGAGTAAAATTGATAATAAATTCTCCTTGAAGGACTTCCAGCAAGGTATTTTTTAAATGAATCCCATATCCCAAGAAGTCTACAGAGTGGAAGGAAATATCTCAGGTTTTAGAAACTGATTTTTCTCCCAGTTATTGGCCCTCTTTATAAAAACTTCATCCCCTTGAATCAAAAACCCAAGCTTTATGAAAATACCATATTTTTGTGAAGAATACAATAACCATTCTATAATTCTCAAATTTGTTTGATGAGAAACTGAACAATTATCCTTACTTGTTTCAATAAGATACTCTGTTTCTTTTCAACTATTTTTTTATAAAAAAATAATTTAATTTCTGTGCATGATGGCCTTCCAGGTTCCTGTCATAATTCATATTTTTTGAATTGGATGCATATTTCACAAGAACCACAGGAATAATTTGATGAAGACCAATACATTCTGGAATATACAGATTATGCTTGTGGAAAATAAATTTTTCCAGCATACTGGAATTTTTCTTCCAATTATTAAGCCAAAAAAAAAATCAATTTTAATCTTTCTCAACCATGAGTATACATTGAGCATGCAATAGGAGTGCTGAAGGTAAGATGGGCCAACTTAAGAAAAATTTTTATCCAGCCCAAAATTTCAGACATGAGGATAATTTTCAACTGGATTTTCTGCTATTATTCTCCATAAATTATTGGACAAAATCAAAGATGAATGGGCTGAAATATTTGAATATGACATCCCTGATGCTCCTCAAGACATTCTGGTCTAATCTCATTTCCCATGAAAAAAATGATCACTTCTAATCAGGTGATCATTGTGTTTTAATGGTGATTGTTCATCCTTTTCAATGATTGAGTGTATTCTAACTCTCAATCCTTCTCATTTTAAATCATGATTTTATCTTTTCAAATGGGGTAAAATTAAATTTCACAATTTTCTTCTTTTTTTTTTTTTGGATCAGTTTAGGATTTATTTTCACCCAGGAAGCCAAATAATTTTAGGATATATTTCCACCAAAGAATCCTACCCTGATTCAATTTCACTTTTTGTTTTTTTGCTGAAATTGTGCACCACTCATCCACTCCCCAGCCAGCCAAATCTACATTTTTATCAACATCAAGGTTATTTTATATCAAAATTGCATGTGAATAATCATTGATGTCCTCTAAAAAGCCCAAACCTTTTTCATCCAACGAAAAATCTTAAGCCAACAGCGCCTTCCACTTCATCATCCAATGGAAATGATGATTTTAAGCTAGATTCATCATCTGTAAAAAGAAAGAGAAAGGCATCCAACTCAAGAAGCATCAACCCCAAAAGCCATGAAAGGTGGAAAAAAATTCCAGCTTTGGATGTTTTGAAGAGATTATTGAAAAGCAATATTTGGGTGATAAAATTGGAGCTTTGTGGTGAGTATTTGATGGTAATGAGGGAGCAATGGTTGTGAGAAGGAGAGGTGTGGTTGGCGAGGATTTGCAAGGAGGTAGAATCCAATGATTTGGGTGGAGGAGGTGATTATGTTTGGTGGTAAGGTGGGGGAGGGTGAAGGGGGGGTGGGGGTGACTGGTGCACAAGTTCACAAAAAATCAAAAATTGAATTTGAATCAGTGTATGATTCTTGGTTCAAAATAAATCCTTAACTGCTGTGAATTATTTGGTGAAAATAAATACTAAACTGACTTCCAGAAAAAAACAAAATAAAAAGAAAAAGAAACAAATAAAAAGAAAAAGAAAAAGAAAAAGAAAAAGAAAAAGAAAAAGAAAAAGAAAAAGAAAAAGAAAAAGAAAAAGAAAAAGAAAAAGAAAAAGAAAAAGAAAAAGAAAAAGAAAAAGAAAAAGAAAAAGAAAAAGAAAAAGAAAAAGAAAAAGAAAAAGAAAAAGAAAAAGAAAAAGAAAAAGAAAAAGAAAAAGAAAAAGAAAAAGAAAAAGAAAAAGAAAAAGAAAAAGAAAAAGAAAAAGAAAAAGAAAAAGAAAAAGAAAAAGAAAAAGAAAAAGAAAAAGAAAAAGAAAAAGAAAAAGAAAAAGAAAAAGAAAAAGAAAAAGAAAAAGAAAAAGAAAAAGAAAAAGAAAAAGAAAAAGAAAAAGAAAAAGAAAAAGAAAAAGAAAAAGAAAAAGAAAAAGAAAAAGAAAAAGAAAAAGAAAAAGAAAAAGAAAAAGAAAAAGAAAAAGAAAAAGAAAAATCAAAAGCAAAAGCAAAAGCAAAAGCAAAAATACAAAAAACTAGACAAAAGATATCTTCTGAAAATTATCTTCTGAAAGGAACCATTCAATTCAACAATTGATTTTCAATCAAGAAACTTTTTTATCAAAATAAATGATTTAGTCCACTGGAAAGATGCTTTGGGAAGCCCACAGAGTGAAAATTCACCTACTTTTCCCTTTGCAGGTGATAGCTCAAGGAAAAACTTGAATGGGTATTGCCCCAATGGGAAATTAATTGAACTTGGGGAAATTTCAGGCTACCACCTCATTCTCAACCCCTTTAGAGTTCCATCAGGAATCATTTATACCAAAATGAAAAACAGTTTGGAAAATTCATCACGAACCCTTTTGGAAATCCTAGAATCAGCTTTCTCACACATCCAAGGACAGGTGAAGATATAAAAGCAGTATGGTTGATGAGTGAGATTCCATAAAAACCTAAGATTTTGAGGATGGATAAAGGTATTAATAATGGCCAATAATGGCAAGTAAAATATTTCAATTCAATCAGACAAAACTGAGGATGTTAAGGATGAAATTCTGCTGCCGGAAGGTTTTCCCCCTGAATATAACATCAAACATGAGTCACAATGACTTACCACTATCAGAAGAACCCCTACTGACCAAACCAATTAAAATTTGTCATCAAGAGCAGCTCGTAAATTAGCCAGTGAAGGTTTTGGAAAGCATCTGTAATACAAACCCTCATCCTTATCCTAGTAACAAAAAAAAGAGAAGATAATTTGAAATACTTAACAAAATGTATTGGTTGTTTTTCCAAGGGATTCAAGGTGTTAGGCCTTCTGACAAGTTTGATAAAAAAACTAGACATTAAACCTCATAAAGGTAACCTCTCATGAATCCAATTTCAGGGCTTTATGCCCAGTTCTTTTACCAATATTTCTTGTTTTCATGGGAACCCAAACCATCCAGACATTCACAATTAAAACACACTGGAATATTTTCTTGAAACTTGGAGTAAAATGCTAGACCCAAAGTAAGTCTGTCTGTCTTTCTGTCTTTCTGTCTGTCTGTATCTCTGTATGTATGTATGTATGTATGTATTTATGTACACCATGGGTCCAATATGCTGTTGAGCCACCAGCTTGCTTAACACTAGTTTGATGGCACTCCCTTAGTGGGCAGAAGCCGTCAAAATAACATTCACAACCAAAAACTACGAGGCTGGTCAAGAGCCTTCCAACATTTTGACGCAATCTCAAGCCTTGGTGCCAGTGAGACAGCGTCAATTTGTTTTCAAAGTTGATTTTAAAACTTGTCAACCTTTTTTTCAGAAGTTCAAAGATGGGTTGAATACTTGTCTTCCTTGACAAGGATTCAACCTTTTTTAATTTTTTTTATTCCATTTGTGGCTTGTTTTTTTCAGTAGATAAATTACTTTATTAATTTTTTCTTATTGTTACTTTTTGGTAAGAGATAATAAATACCAATACATAATTTATCTTTTTTCTACAAGGGAAAAGTTATAATCATTTATAAAAATCATGTTTTAAAAATGAAAAAGATATAAAGTTACAGAAATTTCATTAAAAAAAATGTTGTGGTTTCTTGAGTGTTCATTCCAATTCAAGGATTTTGGCCTCAGTTAATGACCAATTCTTCAGATGTAAGATCTTCTTCCATGGTCTTACCATAAAAAAACTCTTTGTGGTTTTCAGGATGGCTTTGGCCCAGCTGTGAAAAACTTTCCAGAAAATGCAAGATTAATATCAAGTAATTCAAACATAAAAATTCAAAAATAAAAAATAAAAAATAAAAAAATTCTTATGGTGTGATAGTAGGCAAGGGCTGTTGTTTTAATTCTTGAAATTCTCAATAAATAGCTCTTCATTGCACATTATCACCACAAATTGGGCTGGAGATATTAATTAAGATTTGGGGTCATAAGAAAGCAAATCTGACCTTTGCTGGGAGAGGTGTTTTGCAAAATGAAACTGTTTTCTAGGTTGTGTTTGTTTTTGGATCAAAATTTTTGGTAAATCTGTAATGAAGTCATTAATAATTTCAATTGAAAGTGAATCCCAACATGTCTTGGTAAAAGAAAATCACATACCTTAACTAATAGTTTGGACAACTTTGGAATTGGTCTTTTCCTTGTGTGGGTACTTGTATCCGCAATTCTATAGAGAAGCTTGAAAAAATTATAACCATAGGACAGTTAGAAATATCAGAAAACAATCTTTGAAATTGAAATCCAAACTCACCGTGTTTCTTAAACTGGAATTTTTGTACTTGACCAGTTTTCCAACAAAAGATGCAACATATTTTTGTGCAGTTGGGTTTATTGTGTCATACCAGGCGAGAGTTAGTTGCTTTTGAAATGGCCCAATTTTTTGGGAACAAAACCTTGACAGATCAATTTAAATTAATCTGATTATTTGATTTGTAAAAAAAAGAAGGCAAACTTACAATTGTTGAGAGTATTAGTGAGCCTTTGATTCCCTCATCAAGCACATTATTTGTCTCCCCATAGGTCTTGATGTCCCATAGGAGGATAATTGATCAAATCTCCTCTTAAAACACAAAATGTTTTCAAATGCTTGAGTTAACTACTTTATTGTGATGATAGGAGACAGAAATAGCTTACCCGGATGTGATCACTGTATTTATAACACTTAATTTTGTTCACTTGTTGTAATTGCATGTCAGAGTTGGTGGCTGTGTTGGATGGTGCTGAGACAGAAGAGGTGGTCTGGTGGCCTTGATGGTGAAGGCCCAAGTTTTTATGAATGAAAAACATCATGATTTAATGGTCAGTCATCCTGATATTCAATATTGAAATTAGAGAGCAATGGAGATAACAAAAAAAGGACATTTGAGTTTGGGATAGTAAAATTGGATTCAGCCAATTAAAACAGGGGAGAAACTTACATCATTACATTGATCCAAGAGCTCTATGAGTTCATTGGAAACAGGAAAAATTTGGATTATTTTGCTTTGAAATTAATCGGCTGAAATGTCCTCCAATGGGCTAGTTGATTGATGGAGAGATTGATCAGCTGAATCTGGGGTTTTATGACAGGATTCAATGGTGAAGCTGGGATGGTTGGGGGAATCAGGCTTGTCATCCTCAGCATAATCACTTTTTTTTTGCTTGGAAGGATTAAGGTTTGATGATCAAAGGGTAGTAGGTTGCTTCAAACCATTTTGGTTTTGGAATGGTTTACAGAACAAAGCAGGCATTTGGAGAGTGGCTTTGGGAGGTTAGGGGAGAGAGAGGTAGTAATTAACAACAGGGAGGGAGTGAATCATGACAGATTTGGAAATCAAGTTTGAAAGGGGAAAAAAAGACCTGTCAATCTTAAAAATTCAGTTTCAGACAATTTCCTAAGGGAATAGTGGGATTGAAAGGGAATTATGGTACTCAAAGGTCATGGGGTCCACAAATTTGTGGCTTGGTGACACCATTGGTTTTCTTGCTGGTTGGGCCACTGGTTGGTTCTTGCATACCAATAATTTCTCTGTTCTAAGCAATCACCAGTCATTAATCAACTGCTCCTTCTAAAGGGGCCTGAATAATAATATTTTACAAATGGATGAGGTTTATTTTTAGATTTTACTCATTTGCAGGAGGGAATTGATTGTGGAGGTTGATGGTTTTTTTTTAAAAAAAAGGGGGGGTTGAGGTTATTCCTATGCCAAAGGTTTTAAAATATCAATTCAAAATCTGCCCAGGAAGGCCAATGAATAGCAAAAATAGGAAAAGAAATGTGAAAAACCCCACTCATCAACTCACACTTAGAAATTTTGCAAAAGGAACTCACCAAGAACCTACAGAAATGGATTAAAAATTTGACTTGGGGAATCTTGAAGTGAATGAAAACTTGTGGATAGATTTTGATGGAGTCAATTTTCCATTTTATGTAGATAAAATAAGTGAAATTTTTCAAAGAAATCCTTTGGGCATGAAGTTGGATTTGAGTTAAGATGTGGATTTGATAGGAAAAGGAGATGGATGGCAAGATTTCATCAATGCAGAGTTAAATTGAATACTTATCAATTCTTCAACTTCTGGAAAGTTTGAACTTGATGAGGAAGAGTCTGAGCTATCGCTGCAGGGGGGAGATGGTTGATGGTTTCCTTTTAGGAATAAGTAGGTAAGCAAGAATTTGGAGATAAAAAAAAGGATAACAAGTAAGATAAAAATGTAAAGCAAAACAACAGAACAAAATGATTAAGGAAAACTGACCTTGGATAATGGTTTTTTGGCAGGAGTTAGTTGGATCAATGCTTGTGATTTATACTCACCGAATTGTCTCTCAATCTCTCTATTGACAGATTTGGTGTATTTTTCACCTATGCGCAGCAAAATTGCCCTCATGGAATTCAATCTGGCATACAAGCACCCATATTTGCAAATTTTTTTACTTCCCCACAGAATCACAAATTTCTGTGTTGGGGATTCCATGCTTCTCCCTCAAGTTGAAGGGGATCATATCCTGTGTAATCTTTTTTTGAGAAGTGTCCAATTTTTTAATGAAATAAAATTTAATTCTTTATAATATTCTGATTCTTATATATATATATATATATATATATATATATATATGTATGTATGTATGTATGTATGTATGTATATATTTTGAAAATTTCATGAGCTTTCAAATTCATATGTGGCCCCCTTTTTGGACTTTTATCCAGAAGAAACCCATGGATTGAATTATTTCAAGCTCTCTCAATCCGAGAAATGGTGGGAACTTCTATCACCCAAACTAAGAAATCAAATGTTTATGCAAAATTCCAACCATTTTTATATATTTGAACCTGCACAATCAATTTCAAAATAAATTTTAGTTACTCTATTTATTTACTCTTATGAATCAAAAACATACACCAAATGCGCACCACTGTAATGTTCTATACTCAATTCAACAACAGTAAAGATCACCATTCCTGCTTGAGAAAATTCCATGGATTCAAATTTAATGGAAATTTGTAGTGATCAATTTTTGAAGGAGTACTCCTAAATATAACAAGATGGACTTTCCTTATCAGAAATCTGTGAAATCAAATTTTATGGTGAGTAAATTTATGTAAATTGAATGATCATGAGTATTGAATTCTGAAAATTCTTTAAATTAGATTTTGCCATTTTATTACATAGAAATCAATGAAGAAAGTGAAAATGTGATCAGTCTCCCTGCTCCATGGCGCGTTAAGTCACAGGGAAAGATTATGAGACATTTTTCTATAACCCTATATTCAGATTATACTTCAGGAAAAATATCAAAGCAATTCATCAAACACAAATCATTCTACTTTACACTCTCTTGTCTTCCTCCTCACTTATCCAACCAAGAATATGATTGTCACTTTTTTCCAACATCCAACAGAGCTTTAGTACTTGAAATGGAAGATAAATTAGTTGATGAGATTGAGTTAGTCCCAAAATTAATTTTTCATTGAAATGATATTGAATTTTTTAATTTGAAAACAGTCAAAAGGCCACCCAAGGATTTTCAGCTTTTGATATTACCATTTCTGAACCAGTTTTAGTTATCACGACTGTCTTATGTTTTTTCAAAGATTCCCCAATGCATTCAGAAGTCACAAATAATCCAGTTTCTGGGATATCACTCAAATCATGCTGAATATGCAAATTATCTGTCCCCATAAGGAAGAGTAAGCAAACAATTGCTTATCTTCAAAATTTTCTTCAAATTGATAGGAATGGCTTTGAGGTGAATTCTTTAATTCTTTAGATAAAATTTATCATCATTGATATATTTTTCATATATTTCTAGGCCCCTAATCCCACCATATTTTGGACTGAACCATTGAAAACACCCATCATCTCTATGAGCTTTCCAAAATAAACTGAACATACTTTCTAATAATTTCTTCATCCTATGGTCTTGTGGATTCAATTAACAAGAAATTTTTCAAGAAAAAGAGAGAACCATCAATCCTTCAAAAAATAAGTGAAATGGAAGAAAAAGACTAATCCAAATTATTCAATCAATTTTTGAATCTTGAAGGTTTTTTTCTATTAAATTGCTTACCTTTTCACAATAATCAAACATTGATATTTTTTTTATTTTTATTTTTTTTGCAAATTTAACAGAATTTGATGGATGCCTTGACACTCCAGTTGATATTCTAAATTTTTTTCTTCTTGGTATTGTCAAATACTTGGTCCAATATTTTCATTCAATCATTGAAGAAATCTGAATTAAAAATACTAAGTGGATACATCCATCCTTTCAACACAAATTCACTCAACATCCCCTCCCTTCAGCCAAACTATTTAATCAAAAATTCACTCAGCCTGGTTGGAAAAGATTTCAAAATATTACTTCAAGCAGCACCCTTCACGTTTTTTCACTTTATGAATGCTGAACAAAGAATTTTGTGGACCTCACTTTGTCAACTTTGCACTTTCATATTTCAAACTCAAATCAAAGACATGAATGAATACCAAACTCAACTGAAGGCACAAATAAAACACTTTTTATATCATTTGATCAAGATTCCAGGCCAATGTATCAAAAAACCCAAGATTCAAATGCGTCTTCACCTCCCAGACTCAATTTTGTGTTTTGGATCAGCTAGTTTGTTTTCAACTGAAAAATTTGAAAGTTAAAATTGAGTTTTATGCCAAGCTTCAATTTTTTCAAACAATATCAGTCAAGGAGGTGATTTGGCCATCAGCTTCAGTAATTATAAGGCTCTACTTTCTTTTCTCTCTGCTGTTGTGGTATACAATCAAGAGACTCAAACAATTTTTCAAAGCAGTTCAACAATCACCAGGATATTTGAAGATAACCCAGTTATTCAACATTCCATGGGTTATAATAGCCAGATTTATCATCCCCTCACCCAATATCCCTTTCCTTAGAGAAAATCTGTTCCCAATGAAGAAAGAGTTCAAGTTCCTCAGGTATCCAGAGAAAAATGCCCTTTTAATCTTGAAAAAATTACCCAAATTCAATTAAACAGACATGAGATCATCCAAAAGAAATTCCACATCTTGGCAAGTTTTGGGCTTCACTTGAATTAAATAGAGGGTAATTTAAAATCATGGCTCATTGAGCCGTGTACACAACTGTTTACACGGCTCAATGGGCTGTGTGGCACCTAAATGACTCAAATGGGCCGTGTGGCATGCTACACAGATGAAATGGGCCGTGTGGCATGCTACACGGCTCAAATGGGCCGTGTGGCATGCTATACGACTCAAATGGGCTGTGTGGCATGCTACACGTTACATTTGAGTTGTACAGCACGCTAAAAAACTAAAATCAGGTTTTGTAGCCTCCACTAAATCATAAAAAATGAATAATAAATAATAAATAATAAATAATAAATAATTAATAATTAATAATAAATTATAAATTACAAATTACAAATAAAAAATTATATATAATAAATAATAAATAATAAATAATAAATAATAAATAATAAATAATAAATAATAAATAATAAATAATAAATAATAAATAATAAATAATAAATAATAAATAATAAATAATAAATAATAAATAATAAATAATAAATAATAAATAATAAATAATAAATAATAAATAATAAATAATAAATAATAATCAATAAATAATAAATAATAAATAATAAATAATAAATAATAAATGATAAATAATAAATAATAAATAATAAATAATAAATAATAAATAATAAATAATAAATAATAAATAATAAATAATAAATAATAAATAATAAATAATCAATAATCAATAATAAATAATAAATAATCAATAATAAATAATAAATAATAAATAATAAATAATAAATAATAAATAATAAATAATAAATAATAAATAATAAATAATAAATAATAAATAATAAATAATAAATAATAAATAATAAATAATAAATAATAAATAATAAATAATAAATAATAAATAATAAATAATAAATAATAAATAATAAATAATAAATAATAAATAATAAATAATAAATAATAAATAATAAATAATAAATAATAAATAATAAATAATAAATAATAAATAATAAATAATAAATAATAAATAATAAATAATAAATAATAAATAATAAATAATAAATAATAAATAATAAATAATAAATAATAAATAATAAATAATAAATAATAAATAATAAATAATAAATAATAAATAATAAATAATAAATAATAAATAATAAATAATAAATAATAAATAATAAATAATAAATAATAAATAATAAATAATAAATAATAAATAATAAATAATAAATAATAAATAATAAATAATAAATCATAAATAATAAATAATAAATAATAAATAATAAATAATAAATAATAAATAATAAATAATCAATAATAAATAATAAATAATCAATAATAAATAATAAATAATAAATAATAAATAACAAATAACAAATAATAAATAATAAATAATAAATAATAAATAATAAATAATAAATAATAAATAATAAATAATAAATAATAAATAATAAATAATAAATAATAAATAATAAATAATAAATAATAAATAATAAATAATAAATAATAAATAATAAATAATAAATAATAAATAATAAATAATAAATAATAAATAATAAATAATAAATAATAAATAATAAATAATAAATAATAAATAATAAATAATAAATAATAAATAATAAATAATAAATAATAAATAATAAATAATAAATAATAAATAATAAATAATAAATTATAAATAATAAATAATAAATAATAAATAATAAATAATAAATAATAAATAATAAATAATGAATAATGAATAATAAATAATAAATAATAAATAATAAATAATAAATAATAAATAATAAATAATAAATAATAAATAATAAATAATAAATAATAAATAATAAATAATAAATAATAAATAATAAATAATAAATAATAAATAATAAATAATAAATAATAAATAATAAATAATAAATAATAAATAATAAATAATAAATAATAAATAATAAATAATAAATAATAAATAATAAATAATAAATAATAAATAATAAATAATAAATAATAAATAATAAATAATAAATAATAAATAATAAATAATAAATAATAAATAATAAATAATAAATAATAAATAATAAATAATAAATAATAAATAATAAATAATAAATAATAAATAATAAATAATAAATAATAAATAATAAATAATAAATAATAAATAATAAATAATAAATCATAAATAATAAATAATAAATAATAAATAATAAATAATAAATAATAAATAATAAATAATAAATAATAAATAATAAATAATAAATAATAAATAATAAATAATAAATAATAAATAATAAATAATAAATAATAAATAATAAATAATAAATAATAAATAATAAATAATAAATAATAAATAATAAATAATAAATAATAAATAATAAATAATAAATAATAAATAATAAATAATAAATAATAAATAATAAATAATAAATAATAAATAATAAATAATAAATAATAAATAATAAATAATAAATAATAAATAATAAATAATAAATAATAAATAATAAATAATAAATAATAAATAATAAATAATAAATAATAAATAATAAATAATAAATAATAAATAATAAATAATAAATAATAAATAATAAATAATAAATAATAAAAAATCAATAATAAATAATAAATAATCAATAATAAATAATAAATAATCAATAATAAATAATAAATAATCAATAATAAATAATAAATAATAAATAATAAATAATAAATAACAAATAATAAATAATAAATAATAAATAATAAATAATAAATAATAAATAATAAATAATAAATAATAAATAATAAATAATAAATAATAAATAATAAATAATAAATAATAAATAATAAATAATAAATAATAAATAATAAATAATAAATAATAAATAATAAATAATAAATAATAAATAATAAATAATAAATAATAAATAATAAATAATAAATAATAAATAATAAATAATAAATAATAAATAATAAATAATAAATAATAAATAATAAATAATAAATAATAAATAATAAATAATAAATAATAAATAATAAATAATAAATAATAAATAATAAATAATAAATAATAAATAATAAATAATAAATAATAAATAATAAATAATAAATAATAAATAATAAATAATAAATAATAAATAATAAATAATAAATAATAAATAATAAATAATAAATAATAAATAATAAATAATGAATAATAATAATAAATAATAAATAATAAATAATAAATAATAAATAATAAATAATAAATAATAAATAATAAATAATAAATAATAAATAATAAATAATAAATAATAAATAATAAATAATAAATAATAAATAATAAATAATAAATAATAAATAATAAATAATAAATAATAAATAATAAATAATAAATAATAAATAATAAATAATAAATAATAAATAATAAATAATAAATAATAAATAATAAATAATAAATAATAAATAATAAATAATAAATAATAAATAATAAATAATAAATAATAAATAATAAATAATAAATAATAAATAATAAATAATAAATAATAAATAATAAATAATAAATAATAAATAATAAATAATAAATAATAAATAATAAATAATAAATAATAAATAATAAATAATAAATAATAAATAATAAATAATAAATAATAAATAATGAATAATAAATCATAAATAATAAATAATAAATAATAAATAATAAATAATAAATCATAAATAATAAATAATAAATAATAAATAATAAATAATAAATAATAAATAATAAATAATAAATAATAAATAATAAATAATAAATAATAAATAATAAATAATAAATAATAAATAATAAATAATAAATAATAAATAATAAATAATAAATAATAAATAATAAATAATAAATAATAAATAATAAATAATAAATAATAAATAATAAATAATAAATAATAAATAATAAATAATAAATAATAAATAATAAATAATAAATAATAAATAATAAATAATAAATAATAAATAATAAATAATAAATAATAAATAATAAATAATAAATAATAAATAATAAATAATAAATAATAAATAATAAATAATAAATAATAAATAATAAATAATAAATAATAAATAATAAATAATAAATAATAAATAATAAATAATAAATAATAAATAATAAATAATAAATAATAAATAATAAATAATAAATAATAAATAATAAATAATAAATAATAAATAATAAATAATAAATAATAAATAATAAATAATAAATAATAAATAATAAATAATAAATAATAAATAATAAATAATAAATAATAAATAATAAATAATAAATAATAAATAATAAATAATAAATAATAAATAATAAATAATAAATAATAAATAATAAATAATAAATAATAAATAATAAATAATAAATAATAAATAATAAATAATAAATAATAAATAATAAATAATAAATAATAAATAATAAATAATAAATAATAAATAATAAATAATAAATAATAAATAATAAATAATAAATAATAAATAATAAATAATAAATAATAAATAATAAATAATAAATAATAAATAATAAATAATAAATAATAAATAATAAATAATAAATAATAAATAATAAATAATAAATAATAAATAATAAATAATAAATAATAAATAATAAATAATAAATAATAAATAATAAATAATAAATAATAAATAATAAATAATAAATAATAAATAATAAATAATAAATAATAAATAATAAATAATAAATAATAAATAATAAATAATAAATAATAAATAATAAATAATAAATAATAAATAATAAATAATAAATAATAAATAATAAATAATAAATAATAAATAATAAAAAATAAAAAATAAAAAATAAAAAATAAAAAATAAAAAATAAAAAATAAAAAATAAAAAATAAAAAATAATAAATAAAAAATAATAAATAATAAATAATAAATAATAAATAATAAATAATAAATAATAAATAATAAATAATAAATAATAATAAATAATAATAAATAATAATAAATAATAATAAATTATAAATTATAGATTATAGATTATAAATTATAGATTATAGATTATAAATTATGAATTATATGAAGTAGTGCATGGGCCCCCACGCTTTGAGCGGCCCTAAACAGCTCCCACACGACTGGAGCCGTTAATTCAACATCACCATTAAATAAATTCAAAAAATGAACCTTTTTTTTCCTCAGATTGAATCTCCCAACTCAGTGGATTTTATTGGTCAGATCACTTCATTATGGCAGACTACTGGAATCAGAACCACCAAATATTTTATTCAAGTCAACAAGCTTGAAACCATCGGAATCAATCAATTTCACAACATGAGGGAATTTGTTGAAACAAGCTCTGAATGCACAGTAAATTTTCAGGTTAGCAATTTCTTCCCATTTTTTCAGATCCCAAATATCATTTCTTAAAAAAACTTCATTTCTATTGAATACAGGAAATCAAAGCCTGCTTAAACCTGCAGCGTAATTGCCATGATGGGAGTTGCCAGCTTCAAAAAACCCACATTTCCCAACTTGAGCGTCAAGATACCTCTCAAAGAACAATGGAAGTTGGCTATTCAAACTACAATCATTGGATTCTTAACTCAGGTGCATTGCATGCAGCTGAGGAGCACAGGTCAGCAGAAAGGTTGATCACTCCAGCCATTGAACCTTGCAAATTGTTGGAGTGTATGACCTCAGCCATAGCCAGGTGGGGTTAACCAAGACAAGGACTTCCCTTGACTCTTGAGGCTAGCACTTTGCAAGTGATGCTTTAAATTTTTTTAATTTAAAAATAACATGCAAGTAGAAAACAAAAAGGAAAAAAATAACAAAATAACAAAATAATTTCCAAAATAACTTGAGTTGAAAGATTGAATAAAATAGAACAAAAAAATAATGTATTTTTTGTAAAGCATTACACTTTTTCAATGAAGAGTTGCTTTTCTGAAAATAAATTTCAAGTCTCAAATGACCACAAAATTGGAACATTGCCAACAGAAATAATGTGTACAAAGTATAGGCACTAACTTTGGTATAGAGCCACCAGCCAGTTCCCCAGGACCCAAGTGGCATGGGTCCACCCAGCCCACCCTGCTGGTGATTTGAAAGTGGGGTCAATGTAGCATTGCTGCAACACTGACCTCAACTCACCAATCATCCAACTGGAAAATCAAGGCGTAGGTTGAATTCACCTTCAGCTGTTGGTTGATCAACCGTCAACCAACCCGGTTGTCAATATGTTGGGTGGCTGACATGATTGATGTTGAGTTGACCCATGTTGTCAACTCTGCGGTTCTCAACCACCAAAGGTGAACCCCTGATGTATGTGTATATGTATGTATGTATGTATGAATGAATGAATCTATTTATGTATTTATGTATTTATGTATGTATGGTGTATCCAGTGAGTTTGGCTGGGTGGTCAACCCCTGCTGGTCATGCAACAAGCAGTGGTTGATGACCTGACCAAATGGATAAATGGGGCAATAGCCAAAGGGGGCCCATCTTGTTGGGTCATCAACCTGGCTTGGTTGCTGATCAACTCAGGGCAACAAGACAAGGCAGGTGTTGCTAATCTGGTCCTCATTTATATTAAATCTAAGAAGATGGCCTCCAGCAGCAACATCATTGATGTCAAAGGCATTGAAGACCTTGAAGATCAGGCTGACAATGAAGAGGCACAACATCTTGCCCATCAGCTTTCCAAAATAAAAAATAGGCTGTTCCATTTCCAGAAAATTTAGAATTCTCAGAAAAAATCAGATGAGCAGCAAACTCATCAAAATTTTTGATTGACTCACAAAGAGTGCCATCCAAATGCCATCATTACCTTGGGGTTTAGGCATCTGATCCAAATGAATGTGCTAGAAAAATCAATGCCTCAGAAGGAGGCAGCCCAGAGATTCAAGGTATCAGTCCCACAGATTCAGTACATCATCAAGGAAGACCCACTCCTGGTGAAGGTCAACAAGAAGAGAGAATGCAAGATTTCCCCTGAGATGTTTGCTGAGCTGTTGACCAACCTTGAAGGGGAATCAACAACTACCTTGAAAGAAATGAGTAATTTTCTTCAAGATGGATTTGAAGTCTTGGTTGCCCCTCAAGCTATCAGAAAGGTTTTGAATTGGGTTTATTTCACCTGGAAGCAAGTATGCAACATACCAGCCTCTTGGAATTGAACAGATCCACTTAAACAAAGAGCCAACTTTGTTGGGCTTCAAGGTTTGAATCTTCAATGATTCATCATTTTTGTTGATAAATCTGGATTTGAATTGAAAATCCATTGGGCATGTGGTTCTGCCCTCTCTGGTGCATTTCCATCTATCCATTTCCTCTCTTTTGTTTCTTACTTTTTCTTTTTATTTTTTTAGGCCAGCTTGCTCTTCTCAGCATAGTCCCCAAAGACAAGCAAGTAACCATGATTGGGGCCATGTCCAACCAGGGTTACACTCACTATGAACTCTAAAATGCTGATGGAACAAAGTCCAAGGGGGTTGGGTCCAATGATTTATGTTTTTTTTGGGCAGCCTTAGATTGCAACTCCCTCCCAAGGACATTATCATCATGAACAATGCACCAATCCACCATGGACAGCACTTTGAGGAGATGAGGGAGAACCTAAGGATTTCAAATGGAATCTCCATTGAATTCCTGCCTCCTTACTCCCCATTTCTCAATCCAATTGAGTACTTGTTCCATACAATGAAGGAGTACATTTGGTCACAAAAGCCCACCAATCAATCCAAGCTTGTCAATCACATCAAGCAAGCAATTCAAGAGGCTGAAAAAATATGAAAAAAAAAATCACTGCAAGCATTTTTATTGGTCCTGTGCAGAGATGCAGCCTATTACAGGTCCTCTCCTAGCAGGACCATGATTTTATTTTTATGTTCATGTTACCAATATGCAAGTGCAGATTATGTCATTACTTACTTTTTTTTAAAAAAAAACACTCTTGGTGGCTTCAGTTGAAAGGCACCATGGCCAAGTTGATGGCACACCCCCATTGGTTGAACACCTGACAAGCAGCAGTTGATTAACTGCCACATGGCTTTGAGAACTCATCAACTGTGGTTTAACAAAAAAACCACTGAGTTGATGACCCAACCAAACTCAGTGGACACGCCATATGTATGTATGCATCTATATATGAATGTGGGTATGCTGTGTGTTGGGCACAACATGTCAGTGTGATTTAAAACTGACAGCCAACAGCAAATATGGTCTTGTCACACATTGAAACATAGTGGCACTTTGCAATCAATGTCCAAAGGAAAGGGATAAATAATGAATTGAAATTAAAAACCATAACATTAAACAGAGTAGGTGGAAAATAATCTTGATTGATCATTCAAATTAAAAAAAGGTACCAACCTAACCATTACAATCAATGGCAAACCTCAAAAATCCAAAGCTGAAATAAGCCATAAACTATCATAGTTTTGCAGGTATATGAAAGGTTGCAACAGGCAAGAATTTTACTTTCTGTAAGTAATAATCCAGCTGCTCTTTAGGCTCTGAGATTTCACCATCAGTTTGATAAAAATTTGTCATCTAACTGACACGTCAAGTTATTTGAATGTCTTGTTTATTTGGGCAAGAGAAATCAAACCAATGAAGGATGTGAAAAAATTGAATACAGGCTCATTGTTGCACAGAAATTGTAAAGATTTGAGAAATGTTCAACTCCAAGAATAGTTTGGGGCTTCATCAATAGGGTCCTGTGAAGGCTGAGGCATTACTTGAACGGTTTTGACGATGGATCAGTGTGTAGAAGGAAGAGGTGTGCCGCGTGATTGCGGGTCGGCAATCTACCTGCATTCAGAAGTCACTGCCTGTTGTTTGGAAAGATTTAGAATGAGTTCTGAGCGTCTAGGAATATCTGAAGGTCGACCAGAAGGTACGTACCATCAAGAAGCCCGGCTTCATAGGCGTCTTCTTCTCGCTCCTCTTCGCGCCGCTCGTGTGCACGCCATTCATGAGTTGCCAGAGCACCCAAGGCTGTGTTGTGGTAAGGATTTAGGAAGTGAGCTTTAAACAGATCTTTGAGAGCAAGGAGCAAGCTTAAATATACCTAAACCACCCAAGGCTCCCATACCGACCCCCAACATGCCGGACTTTTTTGAGGCAGGCGGAGCTGAGGCTGAGGCTGAGGCAGCAAAGGGAGGGGCGTTAGAGGATCCGCGTTCAGGGCCCGCACCATATCCTCCAGGAGGAGCATGCTGGCCTGCTGGCTGACTATAGTTGCCCGGGGGTGGGGGAGCATAACTGTTAGACGAGGGCGCGCCACCTGGGGGACCATAGCCGCTTGGGGGTGGTTGGTAATAATTGCTTTGGGGAGGTCCGCTTTGATTGAATTGGGGACCTGGAGGAGGGCCGTAATTATTGTTGTTGGACGGGGGTGCCCAATTGCTTGGTGGCGGTGGACCGGGGTTATTGGTTGGCGGGCCTGAGTTGAAGTTGAAACCTGCTAAGGGCGCAAGATGATTAAGAACCATCAACAAGATATTGACACGCCATGCTGACCATCTTTTTCGCCTGCCCTTTGGAAATTCTGGTTAGGAGGTCCCGTCATAGATGAGCCAGGTGGCGGGGGTCCGGGGGGAGGTGCATACTGAGAGGCCGGCGGAGCTGGGGCTTGGGGGCTCGGATGAGTCCATTGAGATTGAGGTGGCTGGACCGAAGTGTTCACATAGAACCAGGCGTTGTATTGGGCATTCCACTCTTTGATCCTAGGGATTGGAGCGCAACCTAGAGTCAACTTGGAGTTTTACGACGGTCAAGTTGAATCAAATCTGAGAGAAAAGCTTGCCATCCTGGGGGAAGTGGAGGCTCGCCAGGTGGAGGGACACTCCAACCACCACCACTCGGGGGGCCATTTTGATAGCTAGTCTGGCTACCTGGACCAGACTGGTAGTTTTGACCTCCTGATGGGGGCGGTGGGCCCCCAGAGTAACCTCCTTGGGGAGCATAATTTTGTGGGTAGCTGGGTGGTGGACCTGTTTGATAGTTCTGGTTAGAAGCCATTCTACGTTGGCGTTTCTGGGGGCTCGGGTGGGTGACAGCTGGTGGGGAGCTTTGCTGACGATATGGAATAAGACCAATGGAGGAGTCAGACGTAAGGAATGGAGGAGGATAAGGGGGTAAAGGAGAAGCGGGGGCCCAGGCTCACAAGCCTAGTTATATATATCACGGCCCCTGCCTGGCAACGATCCGGTCTCTGTGTATGTTGTACACAAAAATATGTGTAAGTACATGAATGGCAAGCAGTCCGAGGCCGGCGGGCCAATTTACAGATTATCATATCACGGATCACCATGCAAGAGGTCACCAGAGTGAGAGCGAGGATCGCAAGTATCCCATCTGGTCTTCCAGACTTCTGTTGGCTCCGGTGTAGCTAAGACGTTTATTAAGCATTAGGCCGGTTACTCAGCTCCATATGGGTGTGAGATATTGGTTGAGGTAAAGTAGCAGTGAGACGCAGTTGTGCTGCGCTCTGTGACTCGTCCCTGACAAGTGACTACAACCTCACCCCCGGTGGATCGGACGTCAGAGGTCAATGAGATGTCGTAAATTCACAGCCGGAAGCGCCCTGGAAACCACTCATTTGCAACGGTGATCTGTCTACCCGAGCGTGCAGATGATCTAAGAATCTCGAGATGCAGTGCTGGCGATCATCTTGCAGTTGAACACTTGCGCTGGCCTGGGGAGAGTTATCTCCACTCGGGACCTTCCTAGGCAGACAGGTGATCAATGTGATAAAGAAAGGAGCATTCAGCCCCATCAAGGTAGCTGACCCTGGAGGTGTAGCGGGACTGAAAAACTTCAGCAGTAATGTGAAAGGCATGTGCACACAGGTTGTTCAGAGTATCACACAGGTTCCCATGAATTTAATATCAAACAACATATTTGATTTAATATAATTTCAAATCACACATATATGCATATAAATTATGGATTTGGCTTTCCTTAACAAGCAAAACATATGTACTTAGAATTAGAATATATATTGAATCATAATGCAAGAAATGTGCTTCCCTTGGGGGAATTTCTTACTTGCATAACATAGATTACCCCAAGTTGTGGAAAAAAATGGGCAAAAATTAGCAAGAGAAGATCAAATCACCATAATGAGAGGGGAAGAAAAAACCCAACTTACTTGGTTCAAGAAGACACATTATTGAAATTAATTACACAAATCCAGAGAAGAAACAGGAGTCAGGAAACAAGTTGAGATCAAATGATAACTTTGATTTGAGGCCCCAAAACCAGTCAATAGGTTTTTGTTCATAGGTTCTTTGTAAATGACTGTTAAGTCCAGATTTGGCAAAAAAAACAGGTGAAAAATCTGCAGCTACATTCACAGATACCTAGAGGGTATCTCAAGGCCATGCACCTTGTGATTTCATTTTATGTGGCAGCAGGAATTGTGAATCACCCACATTACTGAATATTGTATGGTATCAACTTGTTTTTTTATCTAATGGCAGCTTTCAGGTTAAAAAAAACTGTAAAACTATGGGCATAATCAAAAAAAAGTCATTTCACTGATGTTGCATCCGCATTATCCCTGGAAAAAAGGGATTTTTTGAAAGTGAATTAATTCACTTAATTCCATTGAAATGTAATGAAATTTTGAAAAATTCTTCACCCACCAAAAATTATTTGTGTTTTTAATCTAATATGTGTTTTGTTGAATAATCAATTCAATTGGCCTTCAATTCAGTGAATTTTGAAATTTTGGTCCTTGTTCCATATGTTTTCACAAACAACCCAACCCAGAAAGCCTGCCATACATTCCCTGAATCATCCCAACCTAAGCCTAAGCCCAAAAAACATCAATTCCAGAGGTAAACCCAAAAATTTATATCAGATATGATTGTTACATCAAATTTCATCAAATTTTACCATAGGCTCTAGAAACCTCCCACAAAAAAAAGACCAAAAAATCCCTTTCAAGTGGCTGAAATGAGAACAAAATCATGCCATTTTTCCAGAATAGAATGGATTTCAAGTTTTCCATCCTTTGTCATCAAATAAAAATAAATACAATAGGGGGTATCAAAGTTAACCAAACCCGCCATTTTTTAATGGCGGGTTTCAACCCAAATCCGCCATTTCAAACCCGCCATTAAAAATCAAAAAAACCCACTTATTTCAGATCAGACGTGTCAAAGTTAACCTGAAATAAGTGGGGTTTTTCAAATAAAGTATTTAAATGCTTCCACCACCTGTCCGCATCATACACCCCTGTCTTCCCACCTCCTTCTACCTCCAACCTCATCGGAAAATTTTTTACCCCCACCCTCATCATAAAATTGATTGACCACTCTCATCACTTTATCGCTCTCATCACTTGATCACTCTCATCCACTTCATCGCTCTCAAAACTTCATCACTCTCATCACTTGATCACTCTCATCCACTTTATTTCTCTCAAAACTTCACCACTCTCATCACTTTATCGCTCTCATCACTTGCGTAGCCCAAACTCTTTCAAATGTCCCCTCAGCAAACCTCCCCCCACAAGTCCAACACACCCAAGAGAACATTGCCAAGGAACTCCACAACAAACAATCCTCCCCCATCAGCTTCCAAGGGCTCAAGTCAGCTCAAGAGAGCTGATCACATCATCCTGGTAAACTGGCTGAAAATTCCCTCCGACTACAATGCCTGCTTTGGATCCAACAATGAAACACGTGTTGGCTGACCTCAATCCTCTAAGGTCAATGGTTATCTCCTGATGGCCAATGAACTCAAGAACAAAACAAAAGGTAGGCTGGATCTGTCATCCAAACAGATGAGGGAGTGGTTCAAAAACTATCAAGCCAAGTACAAAAAGGCCCACTCCATGTCTATCTCCACTGGCTTTGGTATCACCGACTTGGACAAAGCCAAAGGAATCAACTTGGTGGTTGATAAGTCGGACTCCATTTGTCCTTTTTATATTCAAATGGATGAAATCTTCGGAAAGAAGGCCAACATCACCCCCCTAGCTGCTTTTGATGCCCAAAAATCCGATTCCGTTGATGCCAAGGACTTGGCTGGGGATGCTCAGCCTACCAACGGGGACCTTGATGAAACCTTGGCCTTGGAGTGGCCCCCATCTGATGACAAGGAGGATATTCAAACACAATTGTCTCCAATCACTTCTACTTTGGTATTGATTGATCAGTCAATCCCAACCTTGGAACCCTCACTTCCTTCTTTTGATTGCTCTCTTCCTGGGGCAGAACAACTGGAGAACTTGCCCAATGAGGAGGATGTTATTCCTGGATCACCGTTGCCATCAACATCTGCTCAAGTAAGGAACTAAATTGTTTTTGATTCTGTCTGGTTGCTCCTGACTGATTTACATTGTAAAAAAACAAGCTCATCCATTTTTGATTGGCCGAAAACTCAAGCCAATGGGGCCTCCTACATTGCCTTCAAATACTAGTGAGGACTTTCAGACTCAAACCTCCTCTGCCAAGGGTAAGCAAAAGGCCTCCAATTCCATCAACGTCAACCCCAAAAGTCATCAAAAGAGGAGAAACACTTCCAGTTTTTTGGGCTTTGAAGAAATCATGGAGAAGCAAGATTCATGTAAGTTGATTGATTCAATATCCTTGCTTTCAAAATCATGCTCATTGCCATTCCCCTCCAAAAAACAGTGAAATCACAAATTGAATCAGATAAACTTCAGTTTGAAAAGCAAAAGTGGGATCGCCAACTGGCCATGGATGGTCAAAAGCAGCAAGCCAAGACTTTGGCTAATCAACAAAAATTGGATGCTGAGTGGAGGTTGAAACAAGCTGAGCTAGAGTTTCAAAAAGAGGAAAAGGAGAAGGATCGGCAGCAAGTGCAACTGGAAAAGGAGAGGGAACAACGGGCAAACTAAAAAAAGGATAAGGTATCAGTAGCTTTGGCTTGCATTGGCAGTGGTAGATCGGTAGAAGAAATACAGCAGATTACTCAAATGCTGGGCTTGTAAATATATTTGCATGGATGAAAGAAAAACAAATTATTTTTTACTACAACAACGTTTGAGAGCATTCTTAACCCCACCAATATACAAATCTTTTTTGTTTTTATTGATATTTTTTTCTCTAGAGTAAATTTGGCCGTTTTTCATGTCCCTACAAGTGCTCTGAGTTTTTTTATTAATTTGGAGTGACATGGCCATTCTGGTATGGGTTGCTGTGTCCACAGCTGGAAAGGTACAGTGCTTGTACTTGTTAGCCGCCCAAACCATTTTGACTATACCTTTTTGCTTGAAATCAATTCCAAAGCCAAGGTCAGGAAAAACAAATTGACCATCCAAAACTTGATATTCATCCATATCTCCAATAAGTCGACCATTTGATTTTTTGGTTGGGACCACAAGTAAAAAGGAATAGCCAGAGATGTCGCCTTTGTCAATATGAGGAGAATTGTAAAAAGAATCCAAGGTGAAAGTGAGGTGTGGGGAGCAATCAAAAGGTGTAGGCTTGGAACCAAATTCCAACGAAGAGAAAGAGGGGATGTTACTGTCCTTCATGGTATCACGGTTTGATTCAAAGGCAAGTTTGGCCAAATTACAAAACATTTGTCCTAAAATTCACAATACTTTGTCGGCCTTCAAGTTGAGGACAGCGTACTCTTGAGGAGAAGATCTAATGGATGATTTCTTCACATAACGTCTGAATAACTCCAAAGGGTTCATCGATTTTTGCCAACCAATCTCCCACATTTTTCCACCCCAAGATCTTGAGGGACCAACCGGGTTGACAAATTTTTTTGAACTGTGAAGGAATGTCGTCACAAAGTTGATATCTTTCTTATCTTGCTCAGATAGTCGATACAAAGGCAAAAATTCAATAACGGCAACAAGAGCATGGTGATCAGATTGGTCGAGAACAATAACTTTTCCATGGTGGAAGAAGTGGAAAGCCCCAATTGTCTGTTTTGCTTGCTTAAATTCTTCCTGGGTGGGTTTTCGAGGGTTGTTTTTCTTTTCAGCCATGATAGCAGGGTACAGATCCAAAGGGCATAGCTTTCGTCTAGACCAGGCAAAATTTTCCTTGATCAAGTCTTCAGTCACTTCCAAAGAAATTTCCAAATCCCTCATTTGAGCCCTCCTTTTTCTACAATTCCTCTGCTTGCCACCTCTCTTTATGTTTTTCATACCATCTCCTTCCATCTTTCTTCCTCCCAGGCACTTGCTGCACCCAAGGTGAGGATCAAGGTGTAATTTGAATGGATGTATAACATTTTGAGTTTGGTAGGCAGTGAAGGAATCAATAGATATCAAAAGAATAGAATTAGCTGGGGAGGAGTGGTAATGATGAGGAGCCGCAGCCGGCATCATACTAGGCGAACCAGACTGTCCCAGGACATAGCTTGGTTGGCGTAAGACTTGAGAGAATATGTTCTGGCCAAGCTCAAAAACCTAAAAAAAAGAAACAAAAACAAAGAAAAAAACAACAGGGAAGTCAGTTCCTGTACCCTACAAAAACCCTGCATTAATCGGCCCAAACAATTGGCCAATTGATCACGAATCTATTGGCAATCAATCGGGCAATTGATTGGCAATTGATCGAGCAATTGATTGGCAATTGATTGCGAATCAATCAAGCAATCAATCGCTCGATCAATGAGAGGAGGAATTGGAGGAGGGGAGGGGCTCACCTTGATGGATTGACCAATGGATCCAGGGGGGGACTGAAGGTTGAATGATCAAAGGATCAGCAACTGGTGAGGGGAAGGAAGAGGAAGAGGGTGGAGGGGGCTTACCAGGATTAGGAGGAGGGGATTCAGTGAGTGAGGTGAGATGAGGTGGTGGTGGTGAGTAAGGTGGTGGTGATGAGTGAGGTGGTTTGGTGAGGAGGAGGCAGGGTTTGACCTGTGAGTGAGTGGGGTGGATCCAGGGGGGGACTAAAGGTTGAATGATCAAAGGATCAGCAACTGGTGAGGGGAAGGAGAAGGAAGCGGGTGGAGGGGGCTTAACAGGATTAGGAGGAGGGGATTCAGTGAGTGAGGTGAGATGAGGTGGTGGTGGTGAGTAAGGTGGTGGTGATGAGTGAGGTGGTTTGGTGAGGAGGAGGCAGGGTTTGACCGGTGAGTGAGTGGGGTGA
Source organism: Puccinia polysora (assembly GCA_025617555.3). Taxonomy (NCBI): domain Eukaryota; kingdom Fungi; phylum Basidiomycota; class Pucciniomycetes; order Pucciniales; family Pucciniaceae; genus Puccinia; species Puccinia polysora. The sequence goes on along the minus strand of CM062633.1, from coordinate 25,678,856 downwards.
GGTTGAAGGGGTTGAGTGGTGAGGGGGAGGGGGGTGGCATTTGGTGAGTGGCAGGGTTTGAGGTGGAGGTGTTTTTGGATTCAAGTCCACTAAAAAAAAAAAATAAAAAAAAAACTCAGCCTATGAATCTTGGGTGAACAACCAAAACCAAAAAAATACGGTGAAGGGAATTTATACCAATTTCAAAATCAAAAATTACTCATCAAAGCAAGCAAGGGTGAGAGGAAGAATCCGCTCTCTCATAGAAGAAGATGAGGGACCAGATGAGACAGGGATGACTTGAGGCGGATCAGGAATATCATCTTGGAATATTTTGTCCCATTCATCTTTGATGTCGGCCAAAAGGTTGTGAAGGATTACACAAGTGATAATCCAGTTGATGAGGAACCTCATATCTTTGGAACATTGGAGCTGGTTTTGCATCTCCCGTAAGCTGGCCCATCTTCCTTTCAGAATTCCTATGGCATGCTCAATCCAAACTTGTGATTGGGCAAGATGATAGTTAAAATCGGTTTTTCCTTGATCATTGGACAAAACATTTTGGTATGCTGGAACTACATATTTCCCACTAGCATAAGCCAAATTGGCCAGAAGGTATTGATCTTGGTCAAAGTAGATCTCTGGTTGTTGGGCAATCTGAATCCAATTGAAAACATATGAATCATGACAAGAACCTGGAAGGCCAGCATGGAGGGAGATGAACTTCTTGTTGTTATTGAAAACAAGTTGTAGTGCCACGGAGTATCTAAACAAAGAGATGGAACATATTTGGTCAGTGTGTGATCCAAAGTTTTATCATAGCAATTGGAAAAGAAATGAATCAATTTCATTTTTTTACAATCAAAATAGTGGTTGCCATCTAGGTTGGGTTTTTGACTCAAGGGGATGGTGGTTCCATCAACAAAACCAATGCAACCAGGAAAGCCTTCTGTCTCCATTACTTGAGATATCTCCTTGCGTTCTTCTTTGGTTGGCCATGAAAGGAGCGAGCGACAGAAAGATAGGATAGCAATCATGACTCTTTTGGTGTATAAGTCAATGCTTCCATAACTGACTGAGAATAGATTTTCCAATCAATGGATTGCTGCTCCATTTCCATTTGACCCCAATCTACAAAGAGCAACGGCAAGTTGGATGGCTGGATCGCGTTGAGGATTGCAAGAATTGTTCTGGAAGATGTGGTGGTCTTCAATAATTGCCAAAAGTTTCATGAAAGAAGGCAACAAAGTCCGGAACAGTTGCTGGAAGCTTAAGTCAGGGATGAGATGAAGCTTTTGCCTTTCATACATAGGGTTATGGAGAGTGTCTATTCTTGGAACCATGTATTGCTTTGCCAACAGAGAATTCAAAGCTAACAAAGTTGATTCCAAATCAGAGTCTGAATCAGAGTCTGAATGGGAGTCAAACAGTAGCAAAAGTTCAGTCAGCTTTTTTGCGTTTTCAACTTGCTGGCGGGATGTTTGATTGGACATGTTGAGAAAGGTGGTGAGTGATGTGGGGTGATTAGATGATGATGGGATTTGTGTGAAGATGGGTATGTGAAGGTATGTGAAAAACAATAGAGATGTGTGTGATGCAATGGATATGGGACCGGTATGGATTTGCTGATGTGGATGGGTGTTTTTGATGTGATGGATGGTGGATGGAAGATGATGCATAAATGGCGGGTTTAATGGCGTGTTTGATGATTGAAATCCGCCATTTTCATGAAACACGCCATTTTGAAATACACCAGTTAGGGGGTATGTGTATTTCAGAAACCCGCCATTAAAAATGGCGGGTTTCGTCAAAAAAAATGGCGGGTTTCTAATGGCGGGTTTGCTAACTTTGATACACCCTAATTTTATGGAAAAAATTATTCTAGGGGAAAACATGGGCAAGCCCAAATTTATCTCCAGTAATTTGTAAAAATCACACCCAGGGATTATTCAGGTTGCATTTGGCAACTGTGGACATGTAAGTGTAAGTGTATATGTCTGCAGAAGAGGCCCAAAATAAATTTTGTCCAAAAAAAATATACATGTTGGGATTGCAATATACATGGCCCAGACTTACAGGGTCAACTGGCTAAGTCTGGCACCAGCAGAAATTTGGGCCACAAGTTACAGTGTGCATGGGGATGCACACTTACACTTACATGTTGAAAATTGGCCCTGTATGTCCCAGATGTAAAATACAGGGTGTAAATTTCTTTTGAAATGGAGGCCCAAGTTACACCCTGGTTGCCAAACACAACCTTACAAATGAAATGACTATATATTTCAGAAATTTTGGTACAATCAAGGTGATAGAATTGTTTTTTTCTTTGCATAAAAATATTGGTAATTTCTATAATTTCTGCTATAATATGTATGAAATAGTTAATTATTATTTGGAAATTGTGCCATTGGAGTTCATCTTTTGATCAAAATTTATAATTTATCAATAAAAAAAGAGTTAGAATCCTAAATTTAATTGACTTTCTGGGCAAACAGAGATGTTTTTACAATAAAGGTAAACCCCAATTTAAGGTAATATGGCACAGGCTTGAAAAAAATTGAAGAATTACTTGAAGAATATGAAAGGGCCTCTAAAACAATATAAATTTTATTGGATTAAATATCATCAAGGGATTCATTTTGAAGCATTCCTCAGGGGTGCGGGAGAATTTTTGAGAAAAACACTCAAGTAAGAGAAAAAGTATGGGTAGAGGTTGATGAGACATGAAAATTTTCTGGATTCTTCTCTCTGGTAGAGAGGTGAGACCTTTGGTATGATTTACTAACTAAAAAGAAGTATAAAGGTCCCTTTATACAATTATAAGTTTTGTGTCTTCATGGTAAAAGTTCTTGATTTAAATTATTACCTGGTGGATACTTCCCTTCCAAAATATCAGCCAAAAATTACCTGGAAAGTATTTTGAATTCATTCCACTCTTCATAGTTCCTTGAAATATTCATAATAATTTAAATACCTTCCCCCATACATCATTTTTTAATTCTTAATCTAATCATCTTGCCCAAATCAAATGATCAATTGTATAACCAATCCATTCTAAAATATATCCAATTATAACCTCAGATTAATGAACTAATTATTTCAATAATATGGGTTGATTTCCCAAAAATAATTCCAGGGTGCTACCGCAGATTTTTCTATCAAAATATATCTCAAATGATTGATACATATCACAAAGGGAAAATTTTCAGAACATGCTGATGTTTGCCTCCATGTAATTTCAGTTTGATTAGAAAAAAAAATTATCTTATTTGAAAAATCTTCAGCCCATATCTCAAAAAGATGTACTGTGGAAATCTTGCATAGAAAACAAAAAATGCAGTTTCAAGTTGGATTAAAATTATGTGAATCTCAGCTGTAACTCCAGGTGAAAAAATGCAAATACACTTGCAACTGAATAATATGAATTTTTTTTTCTATTTATTTTTATATCTCAAGCCTCAAAATACTTTGCCATCCTAGTCACTAGAGATCAAAATTAATTATGGAGATTCAACTTAAATATCAACAATTTTAATCTGCCTCCATATCAAAACCATATTTTCTTGTAGCAAAAAAAATATTTGAAAGGACATAGGTAGTACCATTAAAATATGACATCAGTTGTGTTGTGAGAGGCTTTGCTAGAAAAAACTAATTGATTGATTAATAGAGAGAGAAAAAATTAGGTTATTAGGGAGTATCAAAGATAAGCAAACCATTCATTTTTTGATGGCAGGTTTCAACCCAAATCTTCCATTTCAAACCCGCATTAAAAATAAAAAAACCCACTCATTTCAGATCAGACATGTCAAATTTAACATGAAATAAGTGGGTTTTTTCAAGTAAAGTATATAAAGGCCTTCACCAGCTCAACCACACATCATCCCACATCATCACCCCTGGTTTTATCCTCCAAACTCAATGGAACACTTCATCACTCTCATCCCTTCTTTGCTATCCTCATCACTTCATCAGTCTCATTGCTTCCATTTCTTCATTGCTATCCTCATCACTTCATCACCCTCATCAATTCCATTTCTTCATTGCTATCCTCATCACTTCATCACTCTCATTGCTTCATCACTCTCAACACTTTCATCATATCCGTTGTCTCATTACTTCATCACTTCATCCCTTACTCTTTTAATGGCCCCTCAGCAATCATCCCCCCACAAGTCCACCAAAAAATCCAATGGACCAAAGCAAACATCCCCCAGGAACTCAAAACCCAACAATCCTCCCAAATCAGCTTCCAAAGGCTGAAGTCAGATCAAGAGAGCTGATCACATCATCCTGGCAAACTGGCTCAAAATTCCCTCCAACTACAATGCTTGCTTTGGATCCAAAAATGAAACAAAAGTTGGCCAACCTCCACCCTCTAAGGTTAATGGTTATCTCTTGATGACCAATGAACTGAAGAATAAAACCAAACGTAGGCTGGATCTTTCATCCAAACAGATCCGGGAGCAATTCAAGAACTACCAAACCAAGTACAAAAAAGCCCACTCCATGTCAATCTCCGCTGGCTTTAGCATCAATGACTCTGATAAAGCCAAAAGAATCAACTTGGCCATTGATCAGTTCAACTCCATTTGTCCTTTTTATGTTCATATGGATGAAATCTTTGGAGAGAAGGCCAATTTCACCCTGTTAGATGCTTTTGATGCCCAAAAATCTGAATCTCTTGAAGCTGAGGACTTGGATGTGGATCCTCAGACTAGCAATGATGATCCAGAAAAAACCTATGAGTGGCCCCAATCCAATGTGAAGGAGGATATTCCAACACAACCCGCTCCAATCATGTCTACATCAGCATTGACAAGTGATTCCTTGAGCCCATAACTTCCTTCTTTTGATTGATCTCTTCCTGGGGTGGAAGAGATAAAAAACTTGGCAAATGAGGAGCAAGTTATTCCTGTATTGCTACTACCCTCAACATGTGCTCAAAAAGCACCCAAGTTCTTTTATCTTCTGTCTGCTTAATCCCAACAGATTTATATTGTAAAAAAACAGCCTCATCTGTTCCTGATTGGCCAAAAATTCAAGCCAATGGGGCCTCCCACATTGCCTTCAAATGAGAGTGAGAATGCTCCCACACAATCCTCCTCTGCAAAGGGAAAGAAAAAGGCATCCAATTCCATCAACCTCAACCCTAATAGCCATCAAAAGCGGAGAAACACTTCAAATTTTTCTGGATTTCAGGATATCATGGAGAATCAAGATTCAAGTAAGTTCATTGATTGATTTTACTTGCTTTCAAAATCAAGCTGATTCCTATTCCCCTCCAAAAAACAGTGAAATAAAAAATTGAATCCAAAAAAATTCAATTTGAAAAGGAGAAGTGGGATTGTCAACTGGCTATGGATTGTCAAAAGTGGAAAGATGAGAGTTTGGACCATCAACACAAGTTGGATGCTGAGTGGCAAATCAAGCAGGCCAAGCTGGAGTTTCATGAAGAGAAAAAGGAGAAGGATAAAGAGCAAGACCAACTCAAAAAGGAGAGGAAAAGGCTAGCCACTGAAAAAAAAGATAGGTTATTGGTAGCCATGGCATGCATTGGTAGCAGTAGAACTTTCAATGAAATAAAGGAAGTTAATTGATTGCTAGGCTTGTAAATATATTCAATTCAATAAAAATTTTAAAAATAAAACCAAAAAAAAATATTTTTGATTGAAACAAAACTTGAGAGTATTTTTAACACCACCAATGAATTTTTTTTTTTTATATTTTTTTTCCTAAGGTATATTTTGCAACTGGCCAAGTCCTTGCTAGTTTTTTTTGTTGTTTTGTTAATTTTCATGGACATGGAAATCCTAATATGGGTAGCAGTATCTTCTGCAGGGAAAGTACAGTGCTTGTACTTTTTTGCTGCCCAAGCCATTTTGACCATTTCATTTTGTTTGAAATCAATCCCAAAACAGAAGTCTGGGAACACAAATTGGCCATGGATGATGTGAAATTCATGGCTTCAGTCGTGTGGGAGCCGTGTAGGGCCCCACACGGCCTGTGGGAGTTTTTTAGGGCCCCAAAAAACCTGTGAGAGTTGTGTATGGCCCATACACTACTCCATATAATTTATAATTTGTGATTTATTATTTATTATTTATAATTTATAATTTATTATTTATTATTTATTATTTATTATTTATTATTTATTATTTATTATTTATTATTTATTATTTATTATTTATTATTTATTATTTATTATTTATTATTTATTATTTATTATTTATTATTTATTATTTATTATTTATTATTTATTATTTATTATTTATTATTTATTATTTATTATTTATTATTTATTATTTATTATTTATTATTTATTATTTATTATTTATTATTTATTATTTATTATTTATTATTTATTATTTATTATTTATTATTTATTATTTATTATTTATTATTTATTATTTATTATTTATTATTTATTATTTATTATTTATTATTTATTATTTATTATTTATTATTTATTATTTATTATTTATTATTTATTATTTATTATTTATTATTTATTATTTATTATTTATTATTTATTATTTATTATTTATTATTTATTATTTATTATTTATTATTTATTATTTATTATTTATTATTTATTATTTATTATTTATTATTTATTATTTATTATTTATTATTTATTATTTATTATTTATTATTTATTATTTATTATTTATTATTTATTATTTATTATTTATTATTTATTATTTATTATTTATTATTTATTATTTATTATTTATTATTTATTATTTATTATTTATTATTTATTATTTATTATTTATTATTTATTATTTATTATTTATTATTTATTATTTATTATTTATTATTTATTATTTATTATTTATTATTTATTATTTATTATTTATTATTTATTATTTATTATTTATTATTTATTATTTATTATTTATTATTTATTATTTATTATTTATTATTTATTATTTATTATTTATTATTTATTATTTATTATTTATTATTTATTATTTATTATTTATTATTTATTATTTATTATTTATTATTTATTATTTATTATTTATTATTTATTATTTATTATTTATTATTTATTATTTATTATTTATTATTTATTATTTATTATTTATTATTTATTATTTATTATTTATTATTTATTATTTATTATTTATTATTTATTATTTATTATTTATTATTTATTATTTATTATTTATTATTTATTATTTATTATTTATTATTTATTATTTATTATTTATTATTTATTATTTATTATTTATTATTTATTATTTATTATTTATTATTTATTATTTATTATTTATTATTTATTATTTATTATTTATTATTTATTATTTATTATTTATTATTTATTATTTATTATTTATTATTTATTATTTATTATTTATTATTTATTATTTATTATTTATTATTTATTATTTATTATTTATTATTTATTATTTATTATTTATTATTTATTATTTATTATTTATTATTTATTATTTATTATTTATTATATATAATTTATTATATATAATTTATTATATATAATTTATTATTTATTATATATAATTGATTATTTATTATATATAATTTATTATGTATAATTTATCATATATAATTTATAATTTATAATTTATAATTAATTATTTTTAATTTATAATTTATTATGTATTATTTATTATTTATTGTTTATTATTATTTATTATTATTTATTATTATTTATCATTATTTATCATTATTTATCACTATTTATTATTTATTATTTATTATTTATTATTTATTATTTATTATTTATTATTTATTATTTATTATTTAGGTCTCCATTAATTGATATATCTCCTTGTGTTCTTATTTGGTTGGCCAAAAAAGGATCAAGAAATGGAAAGATAGGATAGCAATCATGACTCTTTTGGTGTATAAGTCAATGGATCCATAACTGGCCAAGAATAGAATTTCTTATTGATGAATTCCTGCTCCATCTACATTTGATCCCAATCTAAAAAGAGCAGCAGCCAGTTGGATAGCTGGATTGGGTGGAAGATGTGGTGGTCTTCAATCATCTTCAAAAATTTCATCAATGAAGGCAATACATTTTGGAATGGTTGCGGGAAGGTAAGTTGGAGAGGAGATGAAGCTTTTGCCTTTCATACATAGGGTCTTGGAGATTGTGTCTTTGTGGAACCATGTATTGCTTTTCCAATAGAGAATTCAAAGCTAACAAAGTTGATTCCAAATTGGAGTCTGAATCAGAGTCAAATAAAAAAAAATTTTGGTCAACTTTTTGGCATTTTCAACTAGCTGGTGGGAAGTTCAATTGGAAATATTGAGAATGATGATGTTGGGATTTGTGTATAATAAATAATAAATAAAAAAGAACAAATAATAAATAATAAATGATAAGTAATAAATAATAAATAATAAATAATAAGTAATAAATAATAAATAATAAATAATAAATAATAAATAATATATAATATATAATATATAATATATAATATATAATATATAATATATAATATATAATATATAATATATAATATATAATATACAATATATAATATATAATATATAATATATAATATATAATATATAATATATAATATATAATATATAATATATAATATATAATATATAATATATAATATATAATATATAATATATAATATATAATATATAATCTATAATATATAATATATAATATATAATATATAATATATAATATATAATATATAATATATAATATATAATATATAATATATAATATATAATATATAATATATAATATATAATATATAATATATAATATATAATATATATATATATAATATATAATATATAATATATAATATATAATATATAATATATAATATATAATATATAATATATAATATATAATATATAATATATAATATATAATATATAATATATAATATATAATATATAATATAGAATATATAATACATAATAAATAATAAATAATAAATAATAAATAGTAAATAATAAATAATAAATAATAAATAATAAATAATAAATAATAAATAATAAATAATAAAACAAATAATAAATAATAAATAATAAATAATAAATAATAAATAATAGATAATAAATAATACATAATAAATAATAGATAATAAATAATAAATAATAAATAATAAATAATAAATAATAAATAATAAATAATAAATAATAAATAATAAATAATAAATAATAACTAATAAATAATAAATAATAAATAATAAATAATAAATAATAAATAATAAATAATAAATAATAAATAATAAATAATAAATAATAAATAATAAATAATAAATAATAAATAATAAATAATAAATAATAAATAATAAATAATAAATAATAAATAATAAATAATAAATAATAAATAGTAAATAATAATAAATAATAAATAATAAATAATAAATAATAAATAATAAATAATAAATAATAAATAATAAATAATAAATAATAAATAATAAATAATAAATAATAAATAATAAATAATAAATAATAAATAATAAATAATAAATAATAAATAATAAATAATAAATAATAAATAATAAATAATAAATAATAAATAATAAATAATAAATAATAAATAATAAATAATAAATAATAAATAATAAATAATAAATAGTGATAAATAATGATAAATAATGATAAATAATAATAAATAATAATAAATAATAATAAACAATAAATAATAAATAATACATAATAAATTATAAATTAAAAATAATTAATTATAAATTATAAATTATAAATTATATATGATAAATTATACATAATAAATTATATATAATAAATAATCAATTATATATAATAAATAATAAATTATATATAATAAATTATATATAATAAATAATAAATAATAAATAATAAATAATAAATAATAAATAATAAATAATAAATAATAAATAATAAATAATAAATAATAAATAATAAATAATAAATAATAAATAATAAATAATAAATAATAAATAATAAATAATAAATAATAAATAATAAATAATAAATAATAAATAATAAATAATAAATAATAAATAATAAATAATAAATAATAAATAATAAATAATAAATAATAAATAATAAATAATAAATAATAAATAATAAATAATAAATAATAAATAATAAATAATAAATAATAAATAATAAATAATAAATAATAAATAATAAATAATAAATAATAAATAATAAATAATAAATAATAAATAATAAATAATAAATAATAAATAATAAATAATAAATAATAAATAATAAATAATAAATAATAAATAATAAATAATAAATAATAAATAATAAATAATAAATAATAAATAATAAATAATAAATAATAAATAATAAATAATAAATAATAAATAATAAATAATAAATAATAAATAATAATAAATAATAAATAATAAATAATAAATAATAAATAATAAATAATAAATAATAAATAATCAATAATAAATAATAAATAATAAATAATAAATAATAAATAATAAATAATAAATAATAAATAATAAATAATAAATAATAAATAATAAATCATAAATCATAAATAATGAATAATAAATAATAAATAATAAATAATAAATAATAAATAATAAATAATAAATCATAAATCATAAATAATGAATAATAAATAATAAATCATAAATAATGAATAATAAATAATAAATAATAAATAATAAATAATAAACAATAAATAATAAATAATAAATAATGAATAATAAATAATAATAAATAATGATAAATAATGATAAATAATGATGAATAATAATAAATAATAAATAATAAATAATAAATAATAAATAATAAATAATAAATGATAAATAATAAATAATAAATAATAAATAATAAATAATAAATAATAAATAATAAATAATAAATAATAAATAATAAATAATAAATAATAAATAATAAATAATAAATAATAAATAATAAATAATAAATAATAAATAATAAATAATAAATAATAAATAATAAATAATAAATAATAAATAATAAATAATAAATAATAAATAATAAATAATAAATAATAAATAATAAATAATAAATAATAAATAATAAATAATAAATAATAAATAATAAATAATAAATAATAAATAATAAATAATAAATAATAAATAATAAATAATAAATAATAAATAATAAATAATAAATAATAAATAATAAATAATAAATAATAAATAATAAATAATAAATAATAAATAATAAATAATAAATAATAAATAATAAATAATAAATAATAAATAATAAATAATAAATAGTGATAAATGATGATAAATAATGATAAATAATAATAAATAATAATAAACAATAAATAATAAATAATACATAATAAATTATAAATTAAAAATAATTAATTATAAATTATAAATTATATATGATAAATTATACATAATAAAATATATATAATAAATAATTAATTATATATAATAAATAATAAATTATATATAATAAATTATATATAATAAATAATAAATAATAAATAATAAATAATAAATAATAAATAATAAATAATAAATAATAAATAATAAATAATAAATAATAAATAATAAATAATAAATAATAAATAATAAATAATAGATAATAAATAATAAATACTAAATAATAAATAATAAATAATAAATAATAAATAATAAATAATAAATAATAAATAATAAATAATAAATAATAAATAATAAATAATAAATAATAAATAATAAATAATAAATAATAAATAATAAATAATAAATAATAAATAATAAATAATAAATAATAAATAATAAATAATAAATAATAAATAATAAATAATAAATAATAAATAATAAATAATAAATAATAAATAATAAATAATAAATAATAAATAATAAATAATAAATAATAAATAATAAATAATAAATAATAAATAATAAATAATAAATAATAAATAATAAATAGTGATAAATAATGATAAATAATGATAAATAATAATAAATAATAATAAATAATAATAAACAATAAATAATAAATAATACATAATAAATTATAAATTAAAAATAATTAATTATAAATTATAAATTATAAATTATATATGATAAATTATACATAATAAATTATATATAATAAATAATCAATTATATATAATAAATAATAAATTATATATAATAAATTATATATAATAAATAATAAATAATAAATAATAAATAATAAATAATAAATAATAAATAATAAATAATAAATAATAAATAATAAATAATAAATAATAAATAATAAATAATAAATAATAAATAATAAATAATAAATAATAAATAATAAATAATAAATAATAAATAATAAATAATAAATAATAAATAATAAATAATAAATAATAAATAATAAATAATAAATAATAAATAATAAATAATAAATAATAAATAATAAATAATAAATAATAAATAATAAATAATAAATAATAAATAATAAATAATAAATAATAAATAATAAATAATAAATAATAAATAATAAATAATAAATAATAAATAATAAATAATAAATAATAAATAATAAATAATAAATAATAAATAATAAATAATAAATAATAAATAATAAATAATAAATAATAAATAATAAATAATAAATAATAAATAATAAATAATAAATAATAAATAATAAATAATAAATAATAAATAATAAATAATAAATAATAAATAATAAATAATAAATAATAAATAATAAATAATAAATAATAAATAATAAATAATAAATAATAAATAATAAATAATAAATAATAAATAATCAATAATAAATAATAAATAATAAATAATAAATAATAAATAATAAATAATAAATAATAAATAATAAATAATAAATAATGAATAATGAATAATAAAAAATAAATAATAGGGTGTGTCAAAGTTAGCAAACCCACCATTTTTAATGAAGGGTTTCTGAAATACACATACCCCCTAACTGGTCTATTTTGGGTTTCATGAAAATGGCGGATTTCAAACATCAAACGCGCCATTAAACCCTAAATTTATGCATCATCATCCATCCACCATCCATCAAATCTAAAACACCCATCCACATCAGCAAATCCATACCGGTTGCATCTCCATTGCATCACATACATCTCATCTCCATTGCTTCACATCTCTATTGATTTTCACATCTCCATCTTCACAAAATCAAATCCCATCATCATCTCATCAACCCACATCACATCATCATCTTTCTCAACATGTCCAATCAAATTTCCTGCCAGAAAGTTGAAAACTCAAAAAAGCTGACTGAACTTTTTCTACTGTTTGACTCCCATTCAGACTCTGATTCAGACCCCGATTTGGAATCAACTTGGTTATCTTTGAATTCTATTTTGGAAGAGCAATAAATGGTTCAAAGAATACACACCCTTCAAAACCCTATGCATGAAAGGCAAAAGCTTCATCTCATCCCTGACTTAAGCTTCCAGCAACTATTCCAAACTTTGTTGCCTTCATTCATGAAAGTTTTGGAGATGATTGCGGCCACCACATCTTTGAGAAAAATTCTCAGAATCCTCAATGCAATCCAGCCATCCAAATGGCTGTTTCCCTTTGTAGATTGGGATCAAATGGAAATGGAGCAGCAATCCATCAATTAGAAAATCTATTCTCAGTCAGTTATGGAAGCATTGACTTATACACCAAAAGAGTCATGATTGCTATCCTATCTTTCTGTTTCTCAGTCCTTTCTTGGCCAACCAAAAAAGAACAGAAGGAGATATTTCAAGTAATGAAGACCAAAGGCCTTCCTGGTTGCATTGGGTTTGTTGATGGAACCACCATCCCCTTGAGTCAAAAACCCAAGCTAGATGGAAACTACTATTTTGATTGCAAAAAAAGGCAACTGATTCATTTCTTTTCCAATGACTTTTATAAAACCTTTGATCACACCACTGACCAAATATGTTTCATCTTTTTGTTTAGATACTCCGTGGCCCTAAAACTTGTTTGCAATAACAAAAAGAAGTTCATATCCCTCCATGCTGGCCTTCCAGGTTCTTGTCATGATTCATAAGTGTTCAATCAGATGCAAATTGCCCAACAACCAGGGAACTACTTTGACTGAGATCAATACCTTCTGGCCAATTCAGCTTCTGCTAGTGGCAAATATGTGGTTCCAGCATACCAAAAATCAAGGAAAAACCAATTTCAACTATCATCTTGCCCAATCACAAGTTTGGACTGAGCATGCCATAGGAGTCCTGAAAGGAAGATGGCCAGCTTAAGGGAAATTCAAAACCAGCTTCAAAACCCCAAAGACCTGAAGTTCCTCATTAAATGGATTATCACTTGTGTAATCCTTCACAATCTTTTGGGCAACATCAAAGATGAATGGGACAAAATATTTGAAGATGATATTCCTGATCCTCCTCAAGTCATCCCTGTATCATCTTGTTCCTCATCTTCTTCTATGAGAGAGCAAATTTTTCCTCTCATCCTTGCTTGCTTTGATGAGTAATGTTTGATTTTTAAATAGGTAAAAAATAACTTCATAGTAAGTTTTTTTTTTTGGTTGTTCACCCAAGTTTCCAGGCCATGTTGGTTTTTTTTTTTTTTTTCTTAGTGGACTTAGAAAAAATCAAAAAATACCTCCACCTCATACCCCACCACTTGCCAGCCCATCCACCTCTCCCCTCCACCTCACCGCTCCAACACTTCTGCCTCACCCCACTCAAACACCAGTCACCTTCCTTCCTCCTCCTCATCAAACCACTTCATTCACCTCAGCAACCTAACCAACCTCACCAGCCTCATCAACCTCACCAAGCTCCCCAAAACATCCACCATCCAACTCACCAACAGACTCAGTGAGTCCCCTTCCCTCATTTTTTCCACTCACTAAACCACCCTTGCTTACCTATCCTTTGAACTCCCCCCGGTCTTCTCTCTCAGCTCCACCTCATCTCAATTGCATCCCCCTCCTCATCTGGTAAGCCCCACCCTTCTCTTTCTCCCCCCTTCCTCCTCCTCCTCCTCCTCCTGCCTCGCTCAACCAACCCCCAAAAATCAATTAGGAATTGATGAACCAATTGAATCCTGATCAATCAATTGATTGATTAGGAATCAATTGGTCAATCAAAACCAAATCAATTGATTGATCAAAACCAAAGCAATCAATTGGTTTTGATTGTTTTGATCAATCAATCAACCAATTGATTTTCTTTTGATTGCTCAATTTTTTTTCAATTGATTGTTTTGTGATTGATCAAGCAATCAATCACAAATTTCTCCTCCACCATTTTTTGGAGATTTCTTTGGAGCTAACCTTGGCTGTTTTTTTTTTTTTTTTTTTTTTTTTTTTTTTTTTTTTTTTTTTTTTTTTTTTTAGGTGTCTCTGAACTGCACTGGAAGCCAACAGGGTCTTTTTTTGATTATTTCAGGTGTTATTTGCCATGGAAGGTAGGTTTTTTTTGTTTTAATTTTTTTGATAACTTTTCTCTTTGGTGTGTTGCATGGGTCACTCATGTCATTTTTTTTGGGGGGGGATTCAGCTTCCGGTGTCCCTGGGTTCAAGTCCAGGTTTGGCTTCTTTTTTTATTCAATCATGTTTCACCAATGATGTCTATTGGACTGACTTTTTTTTTTTTGGAAAACATTTGACTGCTTTTGGGGAGCATCCAACTCTTCTCCCACCCCCCTCAAAATGTTACACAAACTATCAAATCCCGCCTTGTTCCTCATCCCAATCTAAATATAGGATTGGGAGGGAGCAATCTGGAAGAAGATGGCTTGAAAAACATACAGAGAGGTGGGAAGAGTGGGTCTGCTTGCCAAAAGAGGCTTCAATATCATGATTCAGAAATGTCTTTGGAAGTTACTGAGGAAGGTATTAATGAAAATGTGGTCTGGTCTGGTTGTAAACCGCATCCTTTCAATCTGTACCCTTCAATTGTTGCTGAAAAGAAAAAGAATAGTTTCAACCCCACCCTGGAAGAGTTTGAGAAAGCAAAACAAACAATCAAACCATTCCATTTCTTCCACCATGGCAAATTAATTTTCCTTGATTGATCTGATTGCCAAGCCCTGGTTGCAATAATTGAATTTGTGTCCTTGGATAAACTCTCTGAAAAAGATAAGAAGGACATCAAATTTTTCACCACTTTCCTTCATGGTTCAAAAAAATTTGACCACCCTGTTGGTCCTTCAGGATCTTGAGGTGGAAAAATGTGGGCAGTTGGATGGCAAAAATCAATGCACCCTTCCAAGTTATTTGGACATTATGTGAAGAAATCATCTATTAGATCTTCTCCTCAAGAGTATGTTTTACTCAACCTTAAGGCCTACAAAGTATCCCAAATTCTAAGAAAAATGTTTTGAAATTCGGCCAAACTTTCCTTTGAAGCAAACTGTGATACCATGAAGGAAAACAACATCCCCTCTTTCTCTTTGTTGGAATTTGGTTCCAAGCCTACACCTTTTGATTTCTCCCCACACATCACTTTCACCTTGAATTCTTTTTACACCTCTCCTCATATTGACAAAGGTGACATCTCTGGCTACTCCTTTTTACTTGTGGTTCCAACCAAGAAATCAAATGATTGACTTATTGAAAATACAGACAAATATCAAGTATTGGATGGCCAATTTGTTTTTCCTGACCTTGGCTTTGGAATCAATTTCAAGAAAAAAGGTATAGTCAAAAAGGTTTGGGCAGCTAATAATTAAAAGCACTGTAACTTTCCTGCTGTGGAAACAGCAACCCATACCAGAATGGCCATGTCACTTCAAATTAATGAAACAACTAGAAACACTTGTAGGGACTTGAATCATGGCCAAATTTACTCTAGAAAAAAATATCAATAAAAACAAAAAAGATCTGTATGTTGGTGGGGTTAAGAATACTCTCATATGTTGTAATCAAAAAAAAAATGTTTTTCTTTCACCTATGCAAATATATTTACAAGCCCAGAATTCAAGTTATCTGCTTTATTTCATCTACTGTTCTACTGCTACCAATGCAAGCCAAGGCTACTGATACCTTATCCTTTTTTTCAGTTGCAAGTTGTTCCCTCTCCTTTTCCAGTTGTGCTTGCTGTCAATCCTTCTCCTTTTCCTCTTTTTGAAACTCTAGCTCAGCCTGTTTCAACTTCCACTCAGAATCCCATTTTTGTTGATGAGCAAAACTCTTGGCTTTCTGCTTTTGAAAATCCATGGCCTGTTGAAAATCCTACTTTAGTTTTTCAAACTCAAGTTTTTTGGATTCAATTTGTGATTTGACTGTTTTTTGCAGGTGAAAAGCAATGAGCATGATTTTGAAAGCAAGGATATTCACCCAATGGACTTACATGAATCTCACTTCTCCATGATTTCTTCAAAGTCTGAAAAACAGGAAGTGTTTCTCCTCTTTTGATGACTTTTGGGTTTGATATTGATGGAATTGGAGGCCTTTTGCTTACCCTTGGCATAGGAGGTTTGAGTCTGAAAGTTGTCACTAGTGTTCAAAGGCAATGTGGGAGGCCCCATTTGCTTGAGTTTTTGGCCATTCTGGAATGGATGAGCCTGTTTTTTTACAATTTAAATCAGTCAGGATTAACCAGACAGAAGAGAAAAGAGCTTGGTTCCTTACTTGAACCAATGTTGAGGGTAATGGAGAATGAGGAGTATCTTGTTCTGCATCAGAAAGGTTGGTGAGATCTGCTGACGCAGGAAGAGAGCAATCCAAAGAAGGAGGGGAGGGGTCCAAGGTTGGGTTTTAATCCTCAATCAACACAGAATTAGACGTGATTAGAGCTGATTGTGTTTGAATATCCTCCTCGGCATTGGATGGGGGCCACTCATAGGTTTCTTTGCAATCACCATTGCTAGGCTGAGCATTCCCAGCCAAGTCCTCAGCATCAACTGAATTGGATTTTTGGGCATCAAAAGAAGCTAGGGGGGTGATGTTGGCCTTCTTTCCAAATATTTCATTGATCTGAATATAAAAAGGACAAATGGAGTCCAACTTATCAACCACCAAGTTGATTCCCTTGGCTTTGTCTGAGTCGGTGATACCAAAGCCGGTGGAGATTGACATGGAGTGGGCCTATTTGTACTTGGCTCAATAATTCTTGAATTGCTCCCTCATCTGTTTGGATGACAGATCCAGCCTGCCTTTTTTTTTTCTTGAGTTCATTGGCTATCAGGAGAAAACCATTGAACTTAGAGGATGGAGGTTGGCCAACATCTGTTTCATTTTCTGATCCAAAGAAGGCATCATAGCTGGAGGGAATTTTGAGCCAGTTGACCAGGATGATGTGATCAGCTCTCTTGAGCTGACTTGAGCCCTTGGAAGCTGATGGGGGAGGATTTTTTGAGCCCTTGGAAGCTGATGGGGGAGGATTGTTTGTTGTGGAGTTCCTTGGTGATGTTTGCTTTGGTGTGTTGGAATTTTGTGTGGACTTGCGGTGTGGTGTCAATTTATAGACATGGATTGGGAACTGCGTCGCGGCTGCACGCTCAGCATTGGGGGCAAGCGGTCTCAGCACTAGGGTATGCGGAGTGCTCAGAAGCGGCAGCCGCTGTTTGGCTCCGCACCTGGTGGACGGGTTGGGCTCAGCATTGAATGCGGCGTGGGCGGCGATCCTCCCCGGAGATCAGATTTGGAAGGTAGTGCGCTCAACTAGGTTCGCGGGAGCGCCGGTTCGGATACTTAGGGGCGGAGCAATCCGCGGGCTATGAAGGAATGGATGAGCGCACTTGCGCGCGCGGATCATGCCGGATATTACTGAACACCCACGACGGGCGCGGACAAACGGATACGGACAGGCGTGGGGGGCTCCAAGTAGGGCGCGGTGCGAGGACCGCGTCATGAGAAGGACGAACCGGAGGACGGGGGGAGTTTGGTACGGAGGAGGTGGGGAGAGGAGGCTAGGGTTTCTGTTTTGGGATTGTTTTCTGTTTTGTTGTCATACTGTTATTTGCGCGTGTACTTAGGTTAGGGTTGAGAGGGAGGACTTATCCTCACTCTCAACTCTGGGTTAGGAGGAGGCATCGGAGCATAGATGCAGAGAGGAAGAACCACATCACATCATCAGATTGAATCACTCATCTCACCAGGAGATTAAGGGAACTCATACCGGATACACATCCAGGTGGAAAGTTCTTAGGATTGAAGGATTGGCGATTTCTCTCTCTACTCTTCTTTATCTCTTTATCTCTTATTTCTATTTCTCATTTAAGTGCGACTTTGGACATCCTCATCTCCTTTCAAACGCAGGTAACCGTTAACTTCCGAACCTTGCGACAATTATAGGGGGATAACCTCTATTCTTTCCACATCTGGGGGTCTGGCCAGGAAATAACCTTCCGTTTCTTGTCTTTCAAAGGTAACTGGGCACAATGTCCTATTCATACTTCCCTACAGTTGCTCCTTCTTCTTCTTCTCCTTCTCCTTCCGTCTCCGGGTCCGCTACTCCAACCCCACTCTTGTCTTCCATCCCTCCTCCTCCCCCTCCCTCTGCTTGACCCAGGACAAGCTACGCCATTCCCCCATTGGTCTCCAGTGACCATGAACCCACCCGTCTGGTTTGCATCAGGCCGCGCAACTACCCTCACATCCAATTCAACACCCCGGATGTGGAGCGATTCATCTCGAGATACAAAGGTATTGCAGATGCAGAAGGTGCGTCGGACGCTGATAAGGCCCCGGCTGGTTGTCCTGTTCATTATGGACAAAGAGAAGCTCCGGGATGTGGAGGAAATGGAAGGCTACAAGAATCAAGATTGGCCAAAACTGAAGGCGGAGATCCTAACGCGGTGGGGTAGGCGCGAACCTTGGTTCCGGGAAAGCAATTTTGACCGCATGGCCTTGGAGGCAAGCGCGCGCGGAGGAGTCAGAAAGCGGGTGGAGCTGGTGGAGTACACCTTGACATTTGATTGGATCTATTTGTACTTGTCAAAGAACAAGGTGGTGGTGGGACAGACGGGGGCCATGAAGCGCGCGTTTCTGGGCGGTTTAGGCGCTCAACTCCGGGCAAGGGTGCAGCGGCATCTTTACAATCACAACTTGGTAAAGCGGTCATTGGATGGGAGCATTGCGCTCCTTCCGGAGTTGGCTGTCATTTTCCAGGCTGTGGAGAGTGAGCTTGACTTAGAAGAGCTTATTGAGGACACCGCTAAGTCCTTCCCAGCGGGACCAAAGAAATCCGCCCCCCAGGTTCCGGCTCCGGCGCAATTTCCGGCCCCAGTTCCACCTACTTCCACGCATGTTCCGGTTCCTCAACCCACGCCAGCCGCTCCGGTAAGCAAATTGACAAAGCTGATGAAGGACCTGACGATCTGCATGAGTCGTATGGGCCAGCAGCAGCCGCGAGGGCCTCCACCTCACATGGTGGAAGGGTTTCGGCCGCCCGGTACCTTTGTGCGGAGGGGGTGCTTGTACTGTGGGGCAAACAGTCATTGGTGATTGGCGTGCAAGGAGCTTACGAAGGATCTCAGCGCGGGATTGGTTCAAACGGCGGGGATGGGGTACATGTTTCCGATGGGCAAACAGATTCCGATGGAGCCAAGCCAGCCAACCGCAATGCAGCAGGTGTGCACACGGGGACAGGAGGCGGGAACAACGGCGCAAGCGTCACTGGGCATCCTTACCGGTCCCGGATCGTGGCAACCACCTTGGGTGGAAGCTGAGGTAAGGGTAGTGGCAACGGAAGAAAAGGTGGCGGTCTCCAATAAAATGGAGGTGGAAGCAAAGGAGCGACCCCTGTTGACCGTTCCCAAACCGGCCGCGCGCGTGCCTGGAACTGAGGCGCCGGCAGAAAACCCTGTAGGGAAGAAGAAAGCGGTGGACATCGTGCAAAGGGTGATGGGTAACAAGACTCCGGTTCCGCTGACCTTGTGGGAACTGGAAGCGGTGTCTCCGGTGGTGGTAGATGAGATGGTTCAGGCGTTGCGGGATTGCAGTCAGGGACGGGTACCTCAGACGGTGCAGCGGGTTCATGTGGCGCAGGGAGTGCGAGTCAAAATGGGTTTTGACTCCGCTCGCTTATGTTCCAATGGTCATAGCGGGAAGAAAGGTGTGGGCTATGGTGAACCTGCTGCCATTGCGGATGGTGGATGATTTGGGGTTGGTTTGGCGGAAATGCGCAATGGGTCTCTGCGCGCTTAACAGAGGGGAGTGTTGTGTGGATGGGGTAGTCAAGGAGGAGGAGGTCAAGGTTTCAAGGGTCCGTAGGCCCCTTTCTTTTCTTTTGGTTGATTGTGCAGACGTGATTTTGGGAAGGCCGTTCATCTTTGGGTTTCAAGCACAAATGGTTTTCAATCCGGAGGCGGGAACGGAGGCATTGACGGTGGAGGATTTGTCCGGCGGAAGGTTTGAGACGACTATCTGCAATCACGGGCAAGGGAAGCGGAGGAGAGTGTTGGAGTATGAGGAGGAACCGGACGCGGAGTTGGTCTGCGACGGGCAACCTTTGGAGGATTTTTTCTAGTCAACCAAGGAGACCGCGCGGAAAAATCTCCGGTTTTGCGCGGGCGGTCGACTAATGAGGAGCAGGGAGGGGGAGGAAGGAAAGTGCAGGGCGCGCACATTGCAGAAGTAAGTCCCTTTTCTCAGTATGAATTGCCCAAGGGTACTACACTTTGAAAACCCTATCATCGTGCCACACTCGTGAGCGAAGGCAAAATCCACGGTTCCGTTCTGTGCAGGACTTACAGCAAAGGATGCGTGCGGATGATGCGGTGCAACGCGGGCAAGTACAAGCCGGTGTCACGGAAGGTCCGACCAAGGAATGAGCCAATGCCCCAGGAACTGAACGGACCACTTTGACCAATTGCTTGGTCGCGGGACCCTTGGGTCACGCCAATTAAGGCTTTGGGGTGGGTTACTAGTTTGGCGCGGATCACGGAGGAGCGGATTGCAGCTTTCAATTTTGGCCCAACGGGATGGTTGAGTACGGAGGAGCGTGAGTTGCTGATTTTGGTTCTGGTTCTTTGGGAAAGAGCGCTCGCGTTCGGACCGGAAGAGCGGGGGCTCCTGAAAAACAATATCGGCAACCCCTATTTCATCCCCACTGTCAATCACAAGCGGTGGCAGATCAAGCTGATTCCGATACCGCGGGCGGTCCGGGAGCAGTTTCTGGAGTTGGTGCGGGAGCGGGTGAAGACTGGCCTTTACGAACAGTCAACGTCCAGTTACTCCAGCCCAATCTTTGCGGTGGTTAAGCAGGATGGAAAGTTGTTGAGGATTGTTCATGATTTACAGCAGCTCAACTCTTTTACAATCCAGGACGCAGGACAGCCCCCTTGCGTTGACAAGTTCCTTGAGTCAATGGCGGGGCGTGCTTGTTACGGTTTAGTGGATGTGATGGGGGGATACGACCAGCCCAAGTTGGATCCTTGCTTGCAGCCTATAATGGAATTTGAGACTGGGTTGGGAAGAATGCAGCTGACTTGGCTCCCACAAGGCGCGACCAATTCCGTGGCGGTGTACCAGGCGCAAATGGCTTGGATCCTGAAGGACAATCTTCCGGAGGGAGTCCAAATCTTCATCAACAACGCGGGCATCAAAGGTCCAAAATCCAATTACGGGGGAGCGGAGCTGGTTGAAGTTCCCGGCGTCCAACGTTTTGTGTGGGAATATGCGCAGACATTGGAACGCATCCTTTTTTGCATCAAGGAGGCAGGACTGACGGTGTTGGGGAAGAAGTTGGCGGTTTGTGTCCCAGCGCTTGAAGTCCTTGGCCACGTTTTTGCTTCCGACGGCTGGCGCATTGCAGAGAAAAAGCGGAACAAGGTCCTCGAATGGCCGACCCCGCGGACGGTGTCGCATATCCTTCAGTTCTTGGGATTACGTAGCTATGTCCGTATGTTCATCAAGAGGTTTGCAGAGGTGGCAAGCCCGCTCCAATCACTAACGCAGAAAGGCGCGGAGTGGAAGTGGGGGGAAGAATGCAATCGCGCATTCCGGAAGCTCAAGGAGATTGTGGGACGTGACATTGTGCTCCGTGATCTCAACTACAACGCGGGAGGAATTAGGCTAGCGGTTGATTCCAGCAAATTCGGCGCAGGGGGGTTCTCACTCAAGAGGACGACAGCAGGGATAGGCCGGTACTTTACGAGTCGGTCACCTTCACTCCGACAGAAAGCCGGTACTCCCAGCCAAAGTTGGAGTTGTGCAGGGTCACCGAGATTGTGCGGCGCTCCAGTATCTGTTGTGGGGGGTCCATTTTGAGCTTTTGGTGGACGCAGAGGCGCTGGCGCGGATGATCAATTCCCCGGCATTGCCCAACGCTCCCATGACCAGGTGGGTGGCGTTTCTCCAACTTTTCTCCTTTGCTTTTGTTCATGTTCTGGAGAAAGCGTTCACTATGCCCAACGCGTTGTCGCGGTATCCAAGGGACGACCCGTTCAAGGATGCGGAACTGCTCAATGTGGAGGCCCCGGTTGTCAAGGTAGGGGTTGTGGAGGCAGGCGTTCAGCTGCCGCTCCGGAAGACCGGGCGGTACGCAATCCTTCGTGACTACTTGCGGGACCTTCGTTTTCCCAATGGAGCTACGGAGAAGGACATGCAATGGGCGAGGCGGCGGGCGGGGAATTTCTACGTACAAGAGGGGCAGCTTTGGCGGCGGAAGACTCCGGTTCCTCTTGTGGTTACCACTTCAAGAGCGGATCAGGAAGCTATCCTCCGGAGCCTTCACGAAGATCTTGGTCATCAAGGGGAGGTTGAGACGTGGAGGCGGGTCAAAGAGCGGTTCTGGTGGCTGGGTGTAGTGCGTGCGGTGCGGGAATGGCTGGCGTCCTGCAAAGCCTGTCAACAACGGAGCGCGAGACTTCCCAAGGAAGTTGGAAAACCCACAGGGGAAGACGCCCTCTTTGGTCGAGTCTTGCTTGATGTCGTCCACATCAAGGCCGGTAAGTTTGCCTGTCTGCTCGTCGCACGGGACAACCTGTCTGGTTGGGCGGAAGCGCGTCCGTTGGTCAAGCTCTTGGCGGACAAAGTTGCTCTATTTCTTGAGGAAGATTGGTTCGCGCGGTACAGGTCGCTCCGTCTGGTCACAGTGGATGGAGGGGCTGAGTTCTGCGGCCGTTTGGTCGAGTTGGTGAAGAGTTGCGGAGCCAAGTTTGGCCGAGTAACGGAGTACTATCCCAAGGGGGCCGGCATGATCGAACGCGGGCAT
This sequence comes from Puccinia polysora, assembly GCA_025617555.3. Classification (NCBI taxonomy): domain Eukaryota; kingdom Fungi; phylum Basidiomycota; class Pucciniomycetes; order Pucciniales; family Pucciniaceae; genus Puccinia; species Puccinia polysora. Next base: position 25,654,855 of record CM062633.1, on the reverse strand, counting down.
CAGCCAATCAAGGAAGCCCTGGTCAAGATGTGCGGGGAGGATGGTAAGCGCTGGCAGGAGACCCTTCCGATGGTGCTGTTTGCGGATTGGATTTTGGTGAAGCGGTCGACAGGCTACTTGCCGTACGAGTTACTTTTTGGGCAGCGCCCCGTGCTTCCGGTGGACATTGAGTTGGAGACGTTCCTGGGGGTTGACTGGTGGAAGGTGAAGACTTCCGCCAAATTGCTTGAGGCTTGCGCCAAACAGCTCCTTTGACGGGACGGAATGCTTGCAAAGGCCGCGGACCGGCTAAAGAAGACTCGGACGGCATTGGTGCGCTATTGGGACGAGCGCTGCTTGCATTGTCTCTGGGATCCCTTGCGGAAGGGGGATTTGGTGCTCCTATACAACCGAAGTCTGGAGTCTCAGTGGGGAAGTTGTTTTCTAACCGGTGGAACAGCCCGTTCCGCGTGTCATCCAAGTTTGAGGGCGGCAGCTATCAGTTGGAGGAATTAAACGGTACTCCGCTGAAACGGAAGGCGGCGGCTTTGCATGTCAAGCGCTTCTTTGCGCGAGGATCTACCTTGTTGGACAAAACGGCGGAAGGGGGTGAAGGATCTGACAAGGGGAGTGTGGAGTGCGGAAATGGTGTAGGAACGCGATCCGGGGATTCTTCCTTGGGCAGAGAAGCGGAGACCGTGCCATTGCAACGGAGTAGGTGGTTGCAACCAGCTGGGGACAGTGGCCAAGTTAGGGGGGGAGGTAGAGGGGGTAGGGGATAAGTTTTGATTTGGTGAAGGGGTGCTCTAGCCGGTTCACAGCCTGAAAAACTAGACACCCCAGAATGTTTGTTTCTCTATGTTTCTTTCTTATCTGGATTGTGGGGTCTTTGCTGGCTTGGGGTTTTTGCAGGAAACGCGGGCGCGGCGCAAAGCCGGGTCCGTAAACGCGAGGACAAGCCCCGCGGAACTGGGACGCGTGGGAAATCCCGCAAATGGGGGAAGCGGGACAAAGAGAGATTTGCAGGCGGTCTACGGGCGTTGCACAAAAAAAAAAAAAAAAAAAAAAAGGGGTTCTTTTCTATTAGTTTCTTTTTCTATTTTTCTTTCTCTCAGGATATCTCAAGGATGGGTGGCTGGTATGGGATTAAGCTTGATTTGGTGAGGGGGTGCTCTAGCCGGTTCACAGCCGGGACAACTAGACACCCCAGAATGTCTGTTCTCCTACTCTCTCTCTCTCTTCCCTTACGGTGGCGCGCGCTGGTGTTTTGGTTGTTGTGTTTGTTACAGGAAGGGTACGGGGAACTGTGTGGCAGTTTGTCTGGGGCGGTCCAGGTGCCTCTTTTGGAATGGCTAGTCACTTACGGTTTCTCACAAAGCAAGCGCGCGGGCGCGGACTCAATCTTGGGCTCACTTTCTCAAAGCGCGGCCGGGCACTTTTTCTCAGAAGGATGGGACCTCGCGCGGAGACATGTATTTTCTTAAAGGAAAAGGGAAGCGCGGTACAACAACAAGAAGAGAGAAAGTAGAGGAAAGGGAGAAGGGGAAAAGGGGGGGGCAATGCGCCTACGCCATCTTCATCATTTCCTCCATTTCTGCCCTCGAAGCGGCCAGTAAAGCCCGGAAAGACGCCAGGAGTTCGCGCCAGGATTCCGAGGATTGTGCGCCGGGGATTGCGAGAAAATTCCGAAGCATCATGGTCAACAGTTCCGCAAAAGCTTTGAAGCCAGCCGCCGGGAGCGCCATTACAATCGGAATCTCCGGGATCTCGGGAGGGCTGGCTGGAGGAGCGGCCGGTGAAGATGGGGCCTCTGGGGAACCAACAGGGGGGCTCGGTCCAGCTGGAGGTGATGATGGGACAACAATTTGTGATGGAGGCGGAGGAGCGTTGGGGGTTGTAGGCCTCTCATCCGAGTCCGCTGGTGGCGCGGGTGGTGTCGGCGGTTGTGGAGTAGGAGGAGGAGGTGCTGGCGCGGCCGCGGGTCTTCCAGAGAGTCTTGGGTCTGGTACCGTTTGGTTCACGCCAACAGCAGCGGCCCAAGAGCGGGTCGCCACGTGCCATTCCTCCAAAGTCTTGTATTTGCCCCGTTGCGGAGGTCCAGCCCGGCAGAGGGGTGATGCCAAGTCGCGGCTCAAGTGCAAAGTGGTGGGTGACGGAGCTTGGGGGCGGCAGGATGGAGGTGAACCGGGTGGTGTCCACGAGCCTTCCGAGATTGACTTGTTGTCCAAAACCATGAACGGGTCCGGACAAGCCCTCTTGCGCGGCCTGGGGGGGAGCCCGAGGGATGCTGTCGCTAAGCAAGCAGCAACAATGACCGCGACGGCAAGCTACACAGGCGCGTCGACCGGGGATGATCAAACACGCGTGCGCGTTCCGAGCGCAGAACTTGCAAGGGAGCATTATGGCGACGAGTAGGAAGGAAAACAGGGAAGGTGGTAGTGGGAAGTGGTGGGGGTGGAGCGGAAGTAGCAGAGGTGGTGGTATGGTGAAGCAATGGGAAACTTCTGGGGACAGAACTCAAGTTGGGGGGGGGATGTGGTGTCAATTTATAGACACGGATTGGGAACTGCGTCGCGGCTGCGCGCTCAGCATTGGGGGAAAGCGGGCTCAGCACTAGGGTATGCGGAGTGCTCAGCAGCAGCCGCTGTTTGGCTCCGCACCTGGTGGACGGGTCGGGCTCAGCATTGAATGCGGCATGGGCGGCAATCCGCCCTGGAGATTGGATTCGGAAGGTAGTGCACTCAACTAGGTTTGCTGGCGCGCCGGTTTGGATATGTAGGGGCGGAGCAATCCGTGGGCTATGAAGGAACGGATGAGCGCGCGGATCATGCCGGATATTACCAAACACCCACAACGGGCGCGGAAAAACGGATACAGAAAGGCGCGGTGCGAGGACCGCGTCATGAGAAGGACAAACTGGATGAAAGGAAAGGCGTACGGACGACGGGGGGAGTTTGGTACGGAGGAGGTGGGGAGAGGAGGATAGGGTTTCTGCTTTGGGATTGTTTTCTGTTTTGTTGTCATACTGTTATTTGCGCGTGTACTTAGGTTAGGGTTGAGAGGGAGGACCTATCCTCACTCTCAACTCCGGGTTAGGAGGAGGCATTGGAGCATAGATGCAGAGAGGAAGAACCACATCACATCATCAGATTGAATCACTCATCTCACCAGGAGATTAAGGGAACTCATACCGGATACACATCCAGGTGGAAAGTTCTTAGGATTGAAGGATTGGCAATTTCTCTCTCTAGTCTTCTTTATCTCTTTATATCTTATTTCTATTTCTCATTTAAGTGCGACTTTGGACATCCTCATCTCCTTTCAAATGCAGGGAACCATTAACTTCCGAACCTTGGGACAATTATAGGGGGATAACCTCTATTCTTTCCACAGCGGGGGGAGGTTTGCTGAGGGGACATTTGGAAAGATTAAGGGCGATAAGGTGATGACAGGGATAAATTGACAATCAGGATAAAGTGATGAGAGATATGAAGTGATGGGAGCAATAAAGTGGCAAGAGCAATAAAACAATTATTGGATTCTTTGGATGAGGTTGGAGGTACAAGTTCTTGTTGGAGGTAGATTGATGAGAGAAATGAAGCAATGAGAGAGATGAAGCAATGAGAGCAATAAAGTGGTGAGTGATCAAGTGATGAGGGTGATAAATTGATGAGAGTGATAAAGTGATGAGAGTGGTGAATCTTTTTATCATGAGGCTGGAGGTAAAAAAATTTGCAATGAGGTTGGAGTAGAAGGAGGTGGGAAGCCAGGGGTGGATGACTTGGACAGGTGGCAGAAGCCTTTAAATACTTTATTTGAAAAAACCCACTTATTTCATGTTAACGTTGACACGTCTGATGTGAAATAAGTGGGTTTTTTGATTTTTAATGGTGGGTTTGAAATGGCAGATTTGGGTTGAAACCCACCATTAAGAAATGGTGGGTTTGGTTAACTTTGATACGCATGGAGTAGTGTATGGGCCTTCACATGTTTAGGGGCCCTACAAAACTCCCACAGGCCATGTGGGGCCCTACACAGCTCCCACACGACTGGAGCCATGAATTTGAATTTACCCTTCAATTAATGGCTGGTTTCTTTGAGACTTAATATAGGTCTTATATCAGACCTAGATTAATCATTTAACTGTTTATTGGTAGGATTTGTTGAATAATAGACTAGATTTATTGGGTTATTGGTTATTTATTGATCATATATATTTGATCTGAACCCATGTCCCAATATTAAAGGGTTCAAGGGTTTATCAAAGGGATGGTTCAGGAGAGGACCCAAGGATGGGTTTACCCACAGGGGGCTGGGTAGAGGAAAGGTTGGTGGTTTCTTTTTTTTTGTGCTCTCTTTCTTTGTAAGGGTTATTTATTGAGTAAGGGGTGGTTTTTCTTTAATCTGGTGCTGAATATTTAGGTCATGGAAGAACCCTTATTCAAGCACCTTGTGGGTGGTTTATTTGTTTAAATATGGGTAATAACTTGGTTTCTGATGTCTTGTTTCCTTTTGTAACTGATTCACTGATACTATTTTTATCTGGGCCAAGAGGGCCTTATGGGTGGTGGGTGATTGAGTGGCCTGTGAGGGACTGGAGGTGGATAGGCCAGATGGCATCTCAGGGCATGGATGATAGGCCAGATGGCATGCTGATATAACTTGGATAGGGCGGAGAGGCCCTCCTTAAATAGAAAATCTGGTCCTCAGGGTATTCTCAGGGCTTCCCCTGAGGGTTCCCTGGGGCTTCCTCTGTTACAGAGGGATACAGGTACATGATACATTTTAGCTGGTTGGAAAAAGACACTGCATGAAACTGAAGCAATTCTGCTGGTTAGACAAAAGACACTGAATGAAACTGAGGCAATTCTTGTGGTTGGGAAAATATTGTACAGGGTTTTCATGCCTGCACAGCCTTGCATAAATTGCTGTGAGGTTCTGATAAGGTTTTTCTGGTGCTGGTTGCTTATTTGGTACTGACTGTTCTTCCTGCATGTATTTCTGTGCATTCACTGGTGGTTTAGTTGGTGTTCCTTGCTTCTGCCTTCATGTATTTCTCTGCATTACTGGTGGTTTGTTTGGTGCTGCATGGTCTTGACTGCCTACATATATTGCTGGGTAGGCCTGTTGTACTTATACTGGTAGTTTTTTTTGAATCACATGCTACTGGCTGCATAAATTGCTGTGTGGTTCTGTGGTTGTTTGGCACTGCATGGTTCTGGCTTCCTGCATATATTGCTTGGTAGCCCTGTGGTACTTGTACTGGGGGTTTGTTTGGTATCACATTCTTTTGACTACATAAATTGCTGTGTGCTGCCAGGGGTTGTTGGTACTGGTACTGTGTTTGGTATCCCATGCTACTGGCTGCATAAATTGCTGTGTGGTGCTGGAATGGGTTGGTACTGGTAGGGTTTTTGGTTCTGGTTGAGACTGGTTCCACTTTCCCCTGCCTATAATTCTCCTGTATACTTCTGCACAGATTTCTGTATGTATATTTTCTTTTTTGTTTGGTTCTGGTTGAGACTGGTGTCACTTCATCCTGCCTGCACTGTTTCCTGTATACTTCTGCACAGCCTTCTGTATGTATATTTTCTTTTTTGTTTGGAGAGGCAAAAGGAGCTGAACTTGCTGCACTGCCTTGTGTATCTGTATTGCTGTATTCTGGCTGATGTGATAGGGTTGTATGGTCCTGGTGTTGAGGGTAAGCTGTTACTGGTATGTACTTGAGGGTTTCCAAGGTATGTCTTCATGCCTTCCACAGAGCTGTGACACCTGGTTGGGTATGAGTTTGCCACAGTTGGAGGTTTGTTGGGCTGTATCTTCTAATCCATGAGAGATAGGGGGGTACTTTGGCTGAGTGACTATTAGTTATTTCTGATTTAGAATCCATTTCTGAGTTTACTATGAGGTTTTGAGCTTTTTTAAACTATGATAGTAAGTCTGATGGCTATAGAACAGGTTTGGACTACCACAACCCATACTATGTGGGACTATTGGACCACACCTAGCAATCATAAAGTAAAATTGAAAACAAAATCATTTCCTTTGGCAAAAAAACTTTCCACCTAGTTAACTCTCATCCTTCCCGTTGGACAACAGAAAATTTAATTTTTACCGCCTGTTGGTTAACTTGATATTTCTCAACTCAAAAGTGAGCAAATGGTTTAGTTTTTCAATTGAAATTTGGATTTAATACTGAATTACCATTGCATTTTTTTCCATTATGGGAACAGTGGAAAGCCCCCCTGTTTTTAACATGGCTGCACTGAAGGACTACATTGATAGTGAAATTAAGAATTTATGGAAAAAAAGTATTTGGGTAATGAAACATTGCAAGCTGCAGTTGCATCCTCATCTAAGGTTACCATTGAGGAACAAAATGGTTCACAAATGGACATGGCCTCTGGTGGCGAGTAACATTTTATGTTAATCTGGCCTTTGCCTGATTTGATTTGATGAAAACTGATAATGTAACAAGGTAACTATTATATAAACATTTAATTGGTGCCAGATCCACTTGAACCACCTCCTGTGATAGCCTTTCCTACTAGGGAAGGGGCAAAAAATTATCTTCAAACATGGGAAATGAAGCATGTTTAAGCTTTGACAGTTTTTAAATCAAAGCTTGATAAATATTTGTATTTAGCCTGTGATAGACATGATTCCTACTCTGGGCCATTGCTGAACAAATGGTCAAGGAAAACTCACACAAGGAAGTTTGGGTGCAAGTTTTTAATCCATGCAATTCACACAAAGGCAGACCCCTTGTGGCAAATCTCATACAGAAATGATAAACATAACCATCAACCATCTCCACACCCCTCAGTGCATCCTAAACTCAGGAGAATCTCTGGGGTTGCCTTAGAGAATTTAAGGGAAGGCATGTATGATGGGCTCAATAACCTTCAACTAAAAAGAAAATTGAGCAAGATTAATGGCGGGGAGTATGTTGATGACCAAAAAATCAAAAACACTAAGCAAAATGTTACACTAGCAGAAATCAAGGGGAAAATTGTTATGGAGGTCCTCTTTGACCAACTTGGTCATTCAACTTGGGTTCATTGAGTAAGATTCAGTGGAGAGGGACACTTGGAGGCCCTATTCTTGGCTCACCCTGATTCATTAAAGCTTTGAAAAAAATTCCATCATATTTCTATGTTGGATTGTACTTATAAAACAAATAAGTACAACATCCCCCTATTGCATGTTGTAGGAATGACAGCCAACTGAAAAACTTTCACCAATGCTCTTGTTTTTATAAAAAGAGAAACATTTGAGTTCTACAGTTGGTCTTTACATTCACTAAAGGAGTGGGCTTATCATCCTGAGAGACTTCCCAAAGTCTTTGTGAAGGACCGTGAAAAATCTCTAATTTGTGCTATAGAAAAGATTCTCCCTGAGTCAACAAGACAGTGTTTTCAGTGGCAATTGTCTAAAAACATACAAGAAAACTGTAAATTTTGCTCTAATAATGATGTTGAAGGATGGAAAAGCTTTATGTCTCTGTGGGAAAAGTATGGGGCCTCTAAAACCAAGGAGAAGGCAGAGTTGAATGATGTGGAACTCAAAGTAAGTGACAAATCACTGCCTCTAATTTCAATCTTCCTTGTTTTGGGTGCTTACATTATGACTTGTATAAAGTGTTTCTTGGAAGACCATAAGGATGTGCTCAAGTATACAGAAAATAAAATCTTCCATATCAAAGAGACTTATGTAATGGCTCAGACTTACACAAACCCTTACTTTGGAAATGAAACCACATCTTGGGTGGAAGGGGCCCATGCTCCTGTCAAATGATTCCTTGCAAATTCTTTGGGAAACATGTTGGATGCTTTGAAAATCCTAGACGTAAAAGTTTCTAATCAAATTAAATTGGTTCAGGCATCCCCTTACAACTCTTGAATAAAGTTAGGAATAGTTATTGCCACTGAACTGTTACCATTGGGATAAAAGTTTCCTTGATGAGCAATTAAACTTGTTGTGGAACAATTTGAGAAATTAAAGTGGAACCATGATGGGGAAGTGTGCACCAAGTGATACTCCAAAACTATGGGTTTTCCCTGTTCCCACCAGATATGTGACCTACTAGAATCAAGAGGATCCTTTGTGCCTGAGGATTTTCATCCTCAGTGGAGGTTGGATTATGAACCTTGCAGTTCTAGCTCTGTAAGTGGGTTTAATTTGGATTTTTCAAATCAATTTGTGATTGATGCTTTTTAATGGATGATTGATACTTTACTAATGTTTGATCCTTTTGTATTTCGGAAAGTTCATGTTGATGAAGCACTCAAAAATTCTCAGTTACATGAGAAGCTCAATACAATGATCTTGGGATATCCCAAACAAGATCACTACAAGCTGTTTAAGTACCTAATTACAAAGGTCTCAAATTATCAATCAAAGCCAAGAGTTGAACAAAAAGTCTTGCAATCAAGTACAGGTTGGCAAAAATTGACAGATACCCGCAGAGATCCTTCTCAATTTGAACACATTGGAAAGTCAATTAAACAACAAAAGTGAATTAGACAGGCACCAAATAAGAAAAGACAAAAGATTGCAGTCTTTTCTTTTTTGAAATTTTCATTTTTTTGTTTTAATGAACCAATCATGATATGATGATAATTGTTAGTCAAAGTCTGCAGGATCAGAATCCAAATTACATATTTCAGATGAAGAGGCTGAAATTGAATTAGCTTCACTCATTTGGACTTGAAATCCTCTTCAGAGGAAGAAAACATGCAGGAAGGGTCAACCAGAAGATCATCTTTGGTGAGTATCAATTTCTTTAATGAGATTAGAATTTTTGCTAATTAATTTTTGATTTTAGGAACTAAAAATTGATTAACTCAATCAAATACCTGAGAAATTAAATAATTTCTTGGGGGAGGCTTTGGCTCTGGTTGGTGGTGGGAATTGTGGATTTAGATTCATTACTAAATCACTTGGGTATGATTAGCATGGATGGTTTAATCTATTGAAGGAATTGATTGAAAAATTGAGGAAAGATGAGAAATTCTATTCTAATATACTTGGAAGCATCAAAGATTTTGAAAAGACAGAAAAAATACTTGATATTAATTACATTGATAAAAAGATTCCCTCTTCAAAATGGCTTTCAAAGTTGGATATGGGTCAAATATTAGCTGATACTTATGGAAGACCAATATGTTTCATTTCATTGGATTAAGTTTTTACTTATACTCCTATGAAAATGGGTTTAAAAGAAGAATAAGACCCAATATTCATCTCATTTTTTGATAATAACCATTGGGTCCAGCTTGTACTTAAGCGAGATGTGATTCCAATTCTACCCATAGTTTCCAAAACATGTTCCATGATTTCTAAAAAAGCCTCTGTTTGGGTTGATCATTTAAAAGATCAACTTAAGTTACATTCTATGTTACAAACATAATTTCAATTTCATCATTTGGGTTTGTGTTCTGATGCTGATCTTGTAATTCTATGAATATAAAGTTTTATCACATTTTGAACATCATCATATTGAGTGTTTTGAAGGAGATTTTATTGGTAATTCAGCTCAACTTCTCTTGGGCTGATCCAATCATAAGGAGTATTCTTACTTCTTGTGATGGGATAGCTTAACACAAGTTAAACTTGTTTTTTTTTGGTGTTTTTACTTTAGGGCTAGTCAAGTTGAACGTGTATTTTGTGGTGTTTTTCCTTTAAGGATAGTCAAAATGAGCATTTATTTTTTGGCACTTATACTTGAGGGCTGCTCCATAGACTCTTTCATTGTTTATTTAATTTTTTTTGGTTTTACTTTAGGGCTAGCCAAGTTTAACTTGTATTTTTTGATTTTTTTCTTTTTTTCTTTTTTTTTCAATTTTGATCAAAAAATCAACTGGTTTTTGATGTTTTGATTTTCTTCAGTTTTCTTTGTTTTTTTATTTATTTTTATTTTTATTTTTTATTTTTTTTGTTTTTTTTTAGGGTGATGTTAATTTCACGGCTCAAATGAGCCGTGTGGCACGGCTAAACGGCTACACCTGAACCATGCAGACCCCACACAATTTGAGTGTGGTCGGGCTGTACTCCACGTGGCACTTGACTGCCATGTGGTGGCCGCACAACTACATTTGAGCCATGTAGAGCCCCAAACGGCTCAAATGTAGTCATTTTTCTGTGCCACACAGCCAGCCAACAACATTTGAGTTGTGTGTGGCTCTACACGGCTCAAATTTAGTCGTGTAGCCATGCCACACGGCTATAAGTCTGGTGGGAAAAAAAAGGGGTATAAAATAAACCAAAATAAACTAAATAAAAATACAAAAAAAAAATTAACCAGAAGAAAACCAAAGGGGGATCCAAAAAGTTTGGCACAACCCCGGGGGGGCCACATACCCCCTATCACAGCTCAAAACCGCTGTGTACGGGGTGTATAGGGCCTCCCAGGGGCCCATGTGTTTGAGAAAACCCCTTGGGGGCATCTAGACGCTTGTTTTTGCCTGTACACGTTTATGGGCCCCCATGCGTCCATTGGGCCTTGTAGGGCCCTACACAACTCCCACACAACTGGGAGCCATGAATCAACATCAACCTTTTTTTAAACCAAAAAATCTACATTTTTTGATTTTTTGGTTGATTTATTTTATTTTTGTATTTTTATTTTTTATTTTTGGCCAACAAAGCTTGTATTTGTGTGACACAGAACACAACTAAATTCAAGTTGTGTACAACTCCACCAACTAAAATGTAGTCATGTGTGATGCCACACAAATGTGAACCATTGTGTGGGTGCTACAAAACTACATTTGAGTTGTGTGAAGGCTACACAATTCAATCAGAGTTGTGTAGCGTGCCCCACAACTCATTTTAGTTGTGCACAAAACTCATTTTAGTTGTGCACACAACTCAGATTAGTCCTGAATTTAACATTACCCATAAATATATATATATATTTATATATATATACCACATAAAGAAAATAAGAAAAAGGAATTTATAGGAAAGACTGCCACCACCTTAGACAAGGCTGGGTGAGCTTGAAACCCAAAGCACCCAGGCAATATTGTTGAAATTGCTGCAACACCCACATAGTTTCAATGGCCAAGTAAAAACTGTGGGCACTGCATGGTTTTGGCCTTGCCATCAGCACCACAGGGCTTCAGTTCCACACCATGGCAGTCCCAACTAAACCACTGGTTACCATGGTTTCTGCTGCCTGGGCTTCTGGAAGGTCCAGCCCCCCCGCCTCTTTCATGTAAAGGGTGGGGGCATTCCACCTTCCCACTCCATGGTGTGGGATCACACCCCTTACTGGAATGGGATAACACACCTTCCTGGTTTTGGAAAGCAAAGAAGGAGGTGTGATTTTAGTAAAAAACTTACTATAATCACACCAAGGATTCCTTTTTGCAAATTTTTTTTGGCATGAATTTTGCCTGGGCCACTACAAGAATACCTTTATAACATGGGTGATGTTAAGCTCACAACTCCCAGTTGTGTGGGAGTGTTTTAGGGCCCTACACGGCCCAATGGACGCATGGGGACCCATGCTTGCGTCCAAGACGTGCGTGCAGGGAAAAACACGCATCTAGACGCGCCCAAGGGGTTTTCTCAAACAGGAGCAACCCCCGGGGCCGTATACACCCTGTACATGGCGTATTTGAGCCGTGTACCCCAGTACAAGGCGGTTTTGAGCCCTGTTTGGGGGTACACGGCCCCCCAGGGGTTGTGCCAAAATTTTTGGGTCCCCCTGGACCAAATTTGGGTTCCATCAACCAAAATGTGGGATCAAAACTTACTATGTGGGACTGTTGTTCCACATATAGCAATCATAAAGTGACACTAAATTGAAATTGAAGTGAAATCAAGTGAAATTAAAGTGACACTATAGGAAACTGCAAATAAAACATCCCACAAAACTGATCTTTCTCAAATTGAAAGTGAGAAAACTTGGTAGTTGTTCAATTGGAAGTTGGATTGAATACTGAAGTAGCATTGCATTTTTTTTGCATTATGGGAACAGTGGAAAGCCCTCCTTTTAACATGGTTGTGTTCAAGGACTACATTGGTGCAATGAACAAAGCTGCGGAAAAGAAGGATTTGGGTAATGAATCATGGGAAGCCCCAATTGCATACTCATTGAGGGTGACAATTGAGGAACAAAATGTTTTAGAAATGGACATGACCTCTGGTGGTGAGTGACACTTTATTTTACTGGTCTTTGCTGTATTTAATTTGATTGAAACTGATGGAGTGCATGCCATCAACATAACTATGTAACTATGACAGATTTTTTTTTCAATTTTACTTTAGGACTGGTCAAAAGACTTCTTGTATTTTTTGGCTGGTCAAAAGACTTCTTATATTTTTTGGCTGGTCAAAAGACTGTTATTGTTTTTGGAAATTTCACTTTAGGGCTGGTCAAAAGACTTCTTGCATTTTTTGGCCCTTGTACTTTAGGGCTAGTCAAGTTGAACTTGAATTTTTCACTTGAATCTGAAGACAAGTGGTTGGTTGTCTTCAGTGTTTATTTTTTTTATTTTTAGTTATTTATTTTTACTTATTTTTATTTTATCTCTTATTTTTTTGTTTTTTTTTTAACAAAAAAAATTAAATTTTTTTGATCTTTTGGTTGATTTCTGTTTTTTTTTTGTATTTTCATTTATTTTATTCTGGTTTATTTTATACCCTTTATTTTTATTTTTTTATTTTTTGCCCACCAGACTTATAGCCGTGTGGCATGGCTACAAGAATATATTTGAGCCGTGTAGAGCCCCTCACAACTCAAATGTTGTTAGCTGGCCGTGTGGCACAGCAACATGACTACATTTGAGCCGTGTGGGGCTCTACATGGCTCAAATGTAGTTGTGCGGCCACCACACGGCGGTCTGGTGCCGTGTGGAGTACAGCCTGACCACACTCAAGTTGTGTGGGGTCTGCATGGCTCAGGTGTAGCCATGTAGCAATGCCACACAACTCATTTGAGCTGCAAATTTAACATCACCCTTATAAAATCTGAGCTCTGAAATTATTCTTACACTGTGAAAAATCTTTGAAATTATATATTTTCAGATCTCATAGACTTTTTTTCCTAAAGTGCATCTTTTATCTTAATGAAATAAATTTATTTTAAAATGGACCTAAATATGAATTTTTTGATGTTAAAAATGTACTGCAAGTGCTTTGAACAAAAAATTTCAATGTTAAGATAAATTTAAATTTCATACAGAATAACTTCACTGAGTTGGGTTAATATTATAAACAGAGGGAATCTCCATGGGTCCATCCAAATTAAAAAATAAATCAAACCAAACAGGGCCAAGTTTGAACCTAAATATTTCCATTTTTTTTTAATTCAGCAATATCCATTGCAAATTTATTATATATTAATACAAAAAAATAATTGATTTAACTAACATTATTTGAAAAATGATTTCATTTCTATTTTCTTATATATATCTTTTGGGGTCTGGAGCTCTGAAGAAGTTGTTGGAGTTAATGATCAGATCAGGAACTCTTACTCAACTCAGAAAGTTGAGGACCAAAGTTGAAAGAAACAAAGTCAATGAGGTTTCATTACTGGGGCTCAGTTAAAGGTTTAAGTAGTAACTGAGAAAAAGTGAAAGGAAGGAAATCACAGGGATAATTGTAAACACTAGTTTTGTGACATCTGAACAAGAAGATTATGTGACAGTAGAGGATCATGAATAGCAGCAGAAACAGAATACTCCAACAGAAGTAAATTTCTTCTTTAACTATCCTTTTTCATTTCAATTTTCTTTCTTAAAAAATATCCATTGGACAGATATTGGTGACTATGCCACTGCAGATTCTATTTCCCAATTTTAATCTTCAAATTCACTTCAACCCATGTATTTTGAATCAAGAAAATCTAAATCCTTTGAAATTGAGTATAGTATTTTTGATCAGGGTTTTATTTCCCTTATCAATAAGTTTAATAAATAGGCTTCTTATTTTAGTGGAATTGTAGAAAAATTTCAATCTTTGAAATATAGTAATTCTATAAATTATCATATGAGCAAAAAATACCTGTAGAAAGGAATTTTGGGCTCAATACCTCTGAGAATTAAAATTAAACATCAAATTGATCATAAAAACCAGCTTTTGTTGGCACCCAGGGAGCTTTAACAGGAACCAAGGTAAGTTTTCTGTGTGCAAACTGGTTCTCAAGAAGCCAGAAAATTACTTTTCTATGTGCAAAGAGATCTTTGATGGATTCAGTTCACACTTTTCTTTTTAAAAAAATAACTTACAAAGACACCCAAAAATGCTTGAGTACCACAAAATCTTCTTTCTGGTTCTAGATGGGTATGAAAATTGAGATTTCTTTTTGAATCAATGATCTGATCTTGTAAAAGCTTGTATGAGAAAGCTTTAATCATCCATATTAATCCTTCTGATTCAGCCATCATTTAGGGATTAGCCAGAACTTACACCATTAAAAAACAATTATCACCTGATTACAAGTGATCATTGTTTTTTCATGGTGAATTTCCTCCAAGCCAACAGAAATAACCCCTCTTGATTGACATTTAACATCAAGGGAGAGCCACATTTCCTGACCATAACCAATATTGAGGCAGTGCCAGGAAAGAAATATGCTCAAGCCAAAAGACATGATCCATAATTGATAAGCTACAAGAAAGATTTAAGTTGGCCAAGCCTAGATGATTGTCAATGAAACATCACCAATCACCTGTGTGGATGCATAATTTTTTTCAAAAATAAAAAATTAAATGAATAGAAATACAAATAATTTTTCTCTTTGACTAGAGAACAGTTTTTTATCCATTGCTTCAAGGTGCAATGAGAATTATCTCAGAAGTATAAAAAAATATATATTTTAAATATTCTATACCAAGCCAGTTTCAATTTGAAATTGTTGGCTGATCAATCAGAAAATTGATTAGAAATTTCATTTTCAAGTTAATTATCAGATTTATTCTCTAAATTATTTCTAGATAAATAGCCACTTAACTTTGAATCAGTTTCTGAATCAATAGCAAGTAAATTTCTAGATTGATAGTGATCAATTGAAAAAGGGGGGGTTTCAAGGGAGTGAAGCAAAGGGAATTGGGGAGGAAGAGGTTTGAGGAACTCCAAAAGCATAATAATATATATTTCTTGGGGGACCTATGGAAAGACAAAGCAGATGATCATTTTAAGAAGTGGACCATGATTTTTTGAAAAAATTAAGGTGTCTTACTGGCTGTGATGGATTCAGTTTAAATTTTGAAAAAAGGCATGAGGTGGTAGGTGGTGAGGTTGAGGACAAGGTTCTAGAGGCTGAAGTTGAGGTTTAGAAGGTAGCTAAGTTGGAGCTGGAGGTGGTTGAGGTGTTTTATGAGGTGGATGTTTCAAGATGTTGGAGAGGTTTGACCACTCAGCTGGAGCTTGGGATGAGGAGGTGGAGATTGAAAAAAAAATTGAAATCCCAAAAACAATTCATTATTTTATTATTGGGGGGGCTGGAAATGAATGCAAAAAAAATAATATAAAAGTAAAAAAAGAAAAAAAAGAAAAAGAAAAAGAAAAAGAAAAAGAAAAAGAAAAAGAAAAAGAAAAAGAAAAAGAAAAAGAAAAAGAAAAAGAAAAAGAAAAAGAAAAAGAAAAAGAAAAAGAAAAAGAAAAAGAAAAAGAAAAAGAAAAAGAAAAAGAAAAAGAAAAAGAAAAAGAAAAAGAAAAAGAAAAAGAAAAAGAAAAAGAAAAAGAAAAAGAAAAAGAAAAAGAAAAAGAAAAAGAAAAAGAAAAAGAAAAAGAAAAAGAAAAAGAAAAAGAAAAAGAAAAAGAAAAAGAAAAAGAAAAAGAAAAAGAAAAAGAAAAAGAAAAAGAAAAAGGGACCAGATCAATTTTTTACCAATTTCAAAAATAAATTGTCCAGATCCAATTGAGAAAGATTCATTTGTAGAATTTTCTCTTGAATTGCAAAAGATGAACCAGTATAAGGATCAGTTATATGATCTTCAAAGGTTCATTCCCTTCATCTTTGATTTTTTTGATAACCTTTGAAGAATAACACAGCAGATGAACCAGCTGATTATTATCTTCATTTCTTTTGAATTTTGAAGCTGTTTCTGCATTTCTTGTAATCTGGTCCATCTTCCCTTGAGTACTTCTATATAATTTTCAATTCAAAAAAATTATTGAGCTAGATAATATTTGTAATTTATTTTATTTGGATCATTGGAAGAAACATTCCAGTATTCTGGAATAACATATTTGGATATCAAATAAGCTGATTCAGCCAGGATTTATTGATCTTAGTAAAATAAGGCCCAATTTTTTTCAGCATTTTTTTATTTCAAATTGATGAATCATTGAAGTTACCTGGAAGTCCAGCATGGTGGAATATTGAATTTTTAATGTTATCACAAAAAAATTGAATGGAAAGAGGGTATCTAAAATAAAGAAGAAAAATGGTTGGTCAGAGTGGTATTTTTCACACTTTTCAAGAAATTAATTTATTGTGTTTTTTTCAAATTGGAATATTTTTTCAATCAAGGTTTGTCTTTTAATCCAAGGGGATGCTTTTTAAATCCAAAAATTTGATAAAACACAGAAAGCCTGGAGTCTCCATCACTCAATATCTCCATTGGCTCTTCTTTGGTTGGAAAGAAAATGGCTGAACAGCCAAATCATACAATAGAATTTAAAAAAACTTGGTTATTTCAATTATTAATGTTCAATATAAAATTGAGAAAATATTTTATAATTGATGAAGAGCTGTGCCTTAAAAATTGGACCCAAAGCAATAAACAGCAACTGCAAGTTTGATAGTTGATTCAAATCACACACAGGATGCTAGGATTCATTTGTAAATACTTGATATTTTTTATTCATATCCACAATTTTTGTGAAAAATTCCAAGTAAGTGCAAAATATTTTCTGGAAATTTAAGTTATGGCCAAGGTGGATATTTTTTCTTTCATGCTGTTTATTGTGTAGAGTGTGTGTTCTTGGCATCAAGTATTGCTTTTCCAATAGACTGACCAATTTTAAAAAATCCAGTCTCAAATCAGATTCTGAATTTGAGTCAAATATTATCAAATATTTGGTCAGCTTAATTGTGTTTTGAACTAGATTTCTGGAGGATGTAGTGGAAATTCTAAGAGTGATGGTATGTTGATGTAATGTAGCAGGATGGGCATAATTGACAGGTGAGTGATGATATTGGGTTTTCTGTGTGAAGCTTGAGAAGGGATCCTTATGGTTGACAATGTGTGGATGTTTGGATGGGTTGTTTTCATTTTTATGGACAATTTTGCATAAATGGCAGGTTTGAATCTTAAAATACACCATTTTTATGGAACCTGCAATTTTGAAATACACCTGTTAGGGGGTAATTGTATTTTGGAAACTCACCATTTTTAATGGTGGGTTTGGTAAAAGAAAGATAGGTTTTCTGGATTTGATACACCATATTACAGTGTATCAAAGTTAAGCAAACCCGCCATATTTTAATGGAAGGTCTCAACCCAAACCTGCCATTTCAAACCCGCCTTTAAAAATTAAAAAAACCACTTATTTCACATCAGGCATGTCAAAGTTACCTGAAAATAAATGGGTTTTTCAAATAATGTATTTAAAGACTTTCACAGCCCCAACCCATCATTTCCCATCACCACCCCTGGTTTCAACCTCCAAACTCATTGGAAAAAAGCTAACTCCAACCTCATCCAAAAATTTGATTCATTGCTCTTCATCTCTTCATTGCTATCCTCATCAATTTATCACTCTCATTGCTTCATCACTCTCATCACTTTCTCACAAATTATTGCTTTCATCACATCCATCCTCTCATCACTTCATCACTTCATCCCAGCTTTCATCACATCCTAACTCCCATTGCTTCATGGATTCATCACTTCATTCCCACTTTCAACAAATGCCTTCATCACTTTATTGCTTCATTGCTTCACTGCTACATACCTCTTACTCTTTTAAAACGGCCCCTCAGAAAACCTCCTGCAAGTCCACTAAAAAATCCAATGGACCAAAGAAAGCATCCCTCAGTAACTTAACATGAAACAATACTCCCCCATCAGCTTCCAAAGGCTCAATTCAGCTCAAGAGAGCTGATCACATCATCCTGGTAAACTGGCTGAAAATTACGGCCAGCTATGATGCTTGCTTTGGATCTTACAATGAAACACAAGTTGGCCAACCTCCATCCTCTAAGTTTAATTTTTATCCCCTGATGGCCAATTAACTGAAAAATAAAAACAAAGATGGGCTGGATCTTTCATCCAAACAGATGCAAGAGCAGTTAAAAAACTCTCAATCCAAACATTCCCCATTTAGCAAATGCTTACAAGCCCTCTTCTTGCCCTGTCTTTGTATGTTTGTCAAATAATCTCCTCCCATCCATATACTACAATCAGGGTGAGGATCAAGGAGGGATTTAATTCATCTTATAAAATTGACTTTAATTGATACCCCATGTGAATCAATTGCTTGATTGATTTGAAATAAATCCAGAAAAAAAATTGCCAATCAATTGCTTGATTGATTGAAAATCAATCCAGAAATCAATTGCCAATCAATTTCTTGATTGATTGGAAATCAATCCAGCAATCAATTGCCAATCAATTGCATGCATTGGAAATCAATCCAAAAATAAATTTCCAATCAATTGCTTGATTGATTGCAAATCAATCCAGAAATCAATTGCCAATCAATTGCTCAATCAATTCATGATTGATTGAGAGATTGATTGGAGATTGATTGAGAGATCAATTGGCAATGGATTGGCAATTCCACGTCTCTGTATGTTTTTCAAATCAACTCGTCCTATCTTGTTCCCTCCCAACCATATACTTTGAGTGGGGTGAGGATAAATAAGGAATTCAATTTTTTGTATAAAGCGCCATTTGGCAACCGGGGTGTATCTTGCACCCCCATTCCAAAAAATTTATACACCCTGTATGTCACAGATGTGACATACAGGGTGGTTTGGCAAGGTGTATGTGTATGTGTACATCTCCATGTAGACTGTATCTCACGGGCCCCAATTCCAGTGGGGCAGGAGATACAGGGTCAACCCTGTATATTTCCCCTTGCGCGCCCTTTTCCGTCCCCCCACCACCCCCAACCACCACTCAAAATCAACCAATATTTCCCCATCAAGATTGACAAAAAAATTTCTTTTCTCAATTTTTTTTCCCTCTTGTCATGAGTCATTCCCTTTCCTTTTTTTGCCTCAATTTTATTTTTCATCTAATCTTTGATTAATCCCCTATCATAGGATGTATCCATCTCAACCCCTTGTGCACCCTACACCATCCCCCCACTAGCCAATAATGTCATAAGTTTTTTTCTTCTTTTTTCCCTCTCAGATCAAACTTATCATTTTATATTTTTTCCCCCTTTAATAATCCTTTGATTTATCCCCCAATTGATAGCATGGATCCTCTCCTTCATCACAACCCTACTTGCCAGTCACCAAAAAATAAAGAAAAATACCAAGTTTCTCTAAAGGAGAAGCAAATCTAGAGGGGCTGATTACTTTTTTTTCTACTAGTAAATTTAAAAGTGATATAAAGCAATCTTTTTTCATTCCAAAATTTATATTAATTGGTAGGGGATGTTAATTTTGAATCATTTCTTGGATACATTGAGAGCCAGAAAGAGAGGAGACATTTTTTGGAATTTTTGAGGTTGACCACTGCATCATGGTTTGAAGGTAGAGATTTGATACACTCACAGCCATGAGGCTGTGAAATAACAGTTGTCAACGGTGTCTTTCATGTTGTGACCGGCTCTTTTTTTGGAGGTGGTGAGGATGAGTGATGAATGATGGGGGCATGGTGGCGTTTTGATGGAAATTGGCAGGGCCGCTTTGTCAAGGGTTTGACTTTGACTGCACTCAAGGCCAATTTGATGAAGCAGAGGTTAGGTGGCCGCAAGATTGGCTTGCTGGAGGGAGGGTTTGAGTTGGAGCTGAGGTGGCGGGGGGATTGAATTGATGGGGGAGGCTTTGAATTTGTTGGATGTGTTGAGAAATCAGGTTTTTTGCAGGTGAGGTTGTTGATTTGCTTGGGGTTGCACATACACTTTCAAACAGGGGTGTATGTTGCGGCCCCCAGGGTGTATGTGCTTTGGGCAAATGTTGTTTTAGGCTGCATCTTCCCCCAAAAATAGGCACAGGTACATGTGTGCGGTTTACAAATGCAGCCTAACATTTGGAGGGCAGTGGCAGTTCTATAATCCAAAATTTTGCACATTATGGGATTTGAACCCATGAACTCAACATTGATGAGTGATGCTTTAACCACTAAGCTAAGTGTGCCATTGCTTGCACCTTGGGCAAGGTGCTGACGTTTCAACAGCTTTGTTGCATGGACGTTGCAGAGGTTGCGCTTATGGAAGCTGCCCACTCCTGCAGCTTCACCCAAGCTGTGGGAACATCACACAGTGATTTTCCTCAATCAACTCATCAAGATTCAACCATTCTCTGATCAATCTGTCATCACCCAACTCAAATTCTTGAAGAAAATTGTCCTTATCAACTCATGCACATTCAACTTTTGATTCAACCAGAAAACATGAAATTATGCTTGTGCCCAAAGTGCAAAGAACACACTCATACCAATGCAGCCGGCAAGACTTGTCAAGGTGTCTGGGTTCATTCTGGAACACAAAGAAAGCATTGGGCCAAAAATTCAATTGATGCAACAATCAATATCAAAGCTTCCCTCAAGGATATGTCTCTTATAAATCCTGAACTCACCAATGACCATACCTCTGACAATGAGGAGTTGGAAAATATGGAAACTTCCATTTTTGATAATCCCAAGCATGATGCCTGTGAGTAGTACTTATTTTTTACCATTTGTGCCTGCCTTAGCTGACAACATTGCATTAGGATGTGTCCTTGTTTTCATTGCTTGGCTCTCCCTTGTATGTGGAATGAGTGAATAAAACTGCCGGATTGCTCAAGATTACATAATCTACTTGCTACAATTACAAGCATGGGCAAATGACAATGCTTTGGATAAAGTGCCCCAAGAAGTCCAAACACTTACAAAACGCCTAGACTTGAACCCAGAACTTGAAGTATTGGTTTGCTGCTCAGCTTGCTACTCCTTGTATGATCCAGAAAGTGCTCCTTTGGAGTGTACTTATAAACCCCTACCGACTCTATCCAAATGTGGTCAGAAACGTTTCAGGCAGAAATCGGTTCCTGACTCTCTTGTTCAAAAAAAATCTTTTTGTCACCCTTGGAATATGCCTCAAGCTTGCTTCTATGTACCCTGCTCAACATTTGCAACTCAAAGTCTCCGCACATGGATTAGATGGTTACTTATGTTGGATGAAGTCAATCAAAAAATTTATCAATGGTCCCAGGAAGTTGCATCTCATCCCAAAGAACATGTCTCCAATTACCAAAGCTTGCGGGCTGCAAGTCACCTCTATGAAGATACTTTTCATTGGTCAAGCTTGTCAAAATCAATTCATCTTCAGTTAGCTTTCACACTATTTGTTGATTGGTTTAATCCCCTGTGCAACAAACTTGCAGTAAAACAGGTGTCCATGGGGGTTATTGCACTTAACTGCCTTAACCTTCCATTTACATTTCAATATCAAAAAAAGTATAATTTCATTGCAGGAATGGTGCCTGCACCCAATCAGCCTGATATGACCACCATCAGTAATGTCTTGCCACCATTAGTGGATGAACTTTTCAATATGAACTCTCCTTGCAAAATCAGAACTACACAATATCCTTGTGGTGGATATGTCACAGTTTGATTGGCTGGGGTCATTGGTGATGTTTTAGCATCACATAAAGTTGCTGGCTTTGCTTCACATTCTGCAACCTTCTTTTTCTCTTGGTGCAAAATTACTCACAAGGAAACTAAAAATATGGTTCTTGGATGAGCACAAAATTGCCAAAAAGTCTTATCAGCTGCTCAAAAATGGAATGAATGTCAAACTCTCATTTCCAGGAAGAACCTTGTCAAGAAATATGGAGTGCGCTGGTCTGAACTGAATCGTCTACCACATTGGGATCCTGTCAAAGGTTCAATCCTAGGTATAATGCATAATTGTTTTGAGGGTGTCTTGGCACACCATTTTAAACATTGTTGGCATTGGATTATACATTTTCAAGTCAAGATAAACCAGAAACCTGTGCTTATCAATAGTGAGGTCAATACTTATACTGGAGAAGATTAAAATTGGAGCACTTTTGATTTGGATTCAGATGAAGATGATCTAGCTGCTTTTGAAGGTTTCTCCAAGGCACAAATCAACTGAGTATTCAACAATATCAGTGAAGTTGTGGTCCCCCAAGGAATAACCAGTGTCTCAGGCACTCTTGGGGCCACCAAAGGGGGAAAGTTGAAAGCCAGCAAATTGCATGTTTTATTTAGTATCTACTTACCACTTTTGTTTCTTGATGTGGCATTGGAGAATCCTTGCAACACCACATCTAAATTAGTGAAAATTTTGATTCACTTGTGTTATGCACTATTATCTTAGAGTTTAAAAAAATCAAATCCAATAGCCCTTTCACAATTAAAAAAAAGTATCAAGTTTATACCAAAACTTCAAAAAAGCTATGGCCAAACCCAAGTATACCCCCTAACCACCACTATGCACTTCATTTACCTGAACAGTTCAAGTGGTGGGGTCCTTTGGCAAATGCCTCAGAATTTGGCAGTGAGAGGTTGAATGGGTCACCGCAGCATATCAAAACAAATGGTCTGATCTGTATGTGTTCCAGTTGTTTTCTTTGGATGCTGTGGTTTTACTGACTCAATTATTTTTTTTCAAACAGGCAAGATGCGAAAAACCATCCTGAACAAGTTTTTTCAAGTCCAGCGTCTATCAGTACAACATGTCATGTATGCACATGAAAAGCCAATGGAACCAAAGATGTATTTTGCATTGGATCCTGCAACGTACAAGGGAGTTCTGCAGTTTCTGCAATCTCAAGATCACACCATGCTGGATTAACACCAATTACCACATCCGGAAGGGTCCAAAGTTATCAGGGGTTGTGCCCAGGACTTGCATACCATTGAGTGTAAGGAGGGGTTAAGGGTGTCCCAGTCCCTACCCAATAATTTGATTAGTTTTATTGCTGATTGTTCAGCCTATTTTGGGTTAGTCAGGCATATCTTACAAATGCACCATGGAATTGATGGCTCTTCAACAGTACTCATGGTCAAAGTCCACAATGAAGTTACTGAATACAAGGAGATGGAAGCAGTGAAGGGGTGGCACCAACAAATGAGAGTGACTCAAGTGAAGATGTCCTGGGGTACCTATAGGTTTACAAGGCCATCTGATGTCATTGCACTGTGTGCATATTGCCAGGTATCCGCCTTAAGCCTTGGTAATCAGGAGCTCAGCTATCTTGTTTGGCCCATTGGTCCTACCAAGTGTTCATTTCATGTGTGAAATAACTTATGGAATTTCCCATTTGTTTCCCATTAAATTATCATTGCTTCCACCATTTTACTTCCTCTTGCCAGAATTATTTTGTGGTTTTGTTTTTTCATTTTTGATATTTTAAGCAAACCACAACCGTGGAATGCTTCAGAAATGAAATTTTGATTTCCACACAAGTCTCTACATCTGGACAAACACCCCTACATGGTGCTTTCAATTAACTTTCCAAGTGGAAAGCATACAAGTGAGATGGAGAATGGTGACCAAAAAACCCCAACATTGTGCTTTACATGAACTTTCCAAGTGGAAAGCATACCATTGAGATGGAGAATGGTGACCAAGACAGAAAGATAAAAAAAATAGAGACTTATAAAACATGAGAAGTTAGAAAATGATTTCCTTACAATGGACAACTGTAAGACAGGCAATAATTCCTGATCGATTATTGATAGAATTCATCCCAGGCCCATCCAAATGCCGAATAGCACCAATGAGTCATTGTAAAACATTTAACTCATCATCATCACATCAAATATAATGAATTCCCTCATCCACATACTCATCCTCTTGATTGTTGTCTTCATCATATTCCTCCTCATCTTTGTTTCTGTTTGATTCCTCCTCTAAATTCATACTCTCAACAAAAACACCAATCTTGTAGCCTAGACAAATTTTTTATTGTACCTCTTTCCATTCCCACCCACTCATACCCCCATGATATTCATGCTTGCCCATAATCTCATCTTCATCACCTCTGTACCCATAACCAACAGCATGATAAATGTTGTCAGCACCCTCCTCCTCATCCTTCTAGTCATCCTCATATTTTTCTTCCTCCTCATCCTCATCTTCACCTTAGGATTCTTCATCTAAATCAATACTATTGCCACAATAGCTTCCATTTTCTTGATCATCTTTATCATCTTCATATTCATTGCTACTAGCCTCAATTGCATATGACAGATCCTACTTTTCTTTTGCCAATTCCCAGTATTTTTCTGTGAATCTTTTTTTGTTCTTCTTTTCATTGGGATGCTGGTTTCCTCGTAGGGATAGGTTTTTATTTTGTAGGAAAGCCACGTTTTGTATATCAGCAATGATACCCTTTTGAGAAGATGTCAAACCATTGAACCAGTCTACATTTTAAAAGTCAATTGGAAGGTCTTTGGGTGCTTTCAGCATTTCACTCATCTTTGCAGTTTTGGGATGACGTTGTTTACGGCGTTGGGACGTCTTGCCTTCTACTTGATTGGCTTTGATCATCTCCTTGTGAATACAAAAAAAAGAAGATGTTTGCGCTTTTTGATTGGAAAGGGAGGGTCTTGATGATATAAACTCCCAGTTAAGGATGGTACTCATCATTGCTATGTGGATTCACATCAGCTAAGATTTTCTGGTATCTTTCAGGTAACTTTCAATCCCAAGAAAATTTATATCAAGCATCCCAAAGCTGTCAAAAAGATTACCAAGAAATATCAGATGCATAACAGAGAGCTTTTTCAACCTTTAGCAACTTACTCTTTGTCAAGCCTTTTGGATTAATTTTTTCTCTTCATCGTGGTTGTGCTTTCCAGCCTCTTTGTTTTCTTTTTGGTAATGTTGGGCCATTTTGTAATGAACATAGTAGTTGTATGACATGTTGAGAAATCCAAAATCATCAATGTATCAAAGATTGATGTTCATGTATTCATAGGCCCCACCAGCAGCAACTTGACAAAACATATTAATAGCAATCAACCAACAGGCTTTGTTGTACAACAAATCTGGGGCATCATCAAGATTGGGGGCCCAAAGTTGAATCCCAATCCTGCCCATACAAGAATGAACATGGAGGATGAAAAACTGTTCAACATGAACAATTCCTTGACCTATCTTCTTTTGACCAGCGCAAGCATCTTTGAGGGTGGCAATTTCACTTTTAGCAATCAAGGTGGCAGAGCTGACATTTTTGACGACATTGGTAATCTCTTGAGCATTGGAAAATCAATGGTTGAATTCAATGAAGCCTTGAGGGTCAGGAGTTGGAGGTACAGAACACTGTTCAAAGAGGCCCCAAGGTATTTTAAAATGGGTGAATAATGCCTCCTATTGAATATGGTAGCCATATTATTTGAAAACTAGACAGGTCAAAATTTCATAGGCAAAACTTACCTTGGTTTTAGCAAAACCATCTGGCATTTTGGATAATATCATTTGGTTGGGGTTGCGCTTTGGGGTACTGTTAGGGGTGGGCTTTAGTTTAGGAGGGGGCTTTGGGGGCTTTTTTGAGGATTGAGAGCTCTTCAAAGTTGTTTCCACTTTCTTTTCTGGATTTTTCTTGATTATTTTGGTTGGGCTGGGGATAGCACCTGGGAGGGGGAAACTAACACTGTGCATATTGCAAATACTGGTATTACCCTGCTTTGGTTTCATTGAACATTTGGGTTTTTGGGATCCTTGCCTTTCAAGTAGATTAACATTTTCTAGCAAACTAGAAAGAGAATTTTCCTTTTCATGTAATTGTTTCTTGAGAGATTTGATTTCAGCAGTTGGATTGTTGAGCCCAGAGTTCTGCATCACATGAGTGGATGGATCTATAGTGCTCATTGAGATTTAAGAATTGAATGTGTTCATATTGGTGTTGATTGGGAAATAGTACTTCAAGAATTTCAGTGGGGTGATAATGGCTGGGGGACCAGAGCAAATTTGAATGTTGACAAGCTGATGGAGGGAAGTGGTGAAGGGGCACAATGTTGGAGAGACAAGGCAAGTTTTTGACTGTGTGACTTTCCCACATGACGTTCCCACAACTCAGGTGACAAGGCACATGGGCAGGTGACGCTGCAGGAGCGGGCCGCTTACATAAGCGCAAAATCTGCAACATCCGCGCAACAAAGCAGTCAAAACGCCAGTGCCTTGCGCAAGGTGTGGATGGGCCAATGTGCCTTTCCAAACACTCCACCTCATCATCTAATTACCCCTTGCTCACCGTGACCATCCCAGCTCACCATCTGCTCATCACAGTACCTGTCCAACAAGTGTACCTTGGATGGTCATATCATCCATTGGGTCTCATCCCCAGGCAATGACATCCAAACATCAAAGGCTGCCATCCATGATTGATCCATCAATTTCCGGTGGCAGCAGAGGAGGAGGAGGAGGAGGCCACCTGCAATTGATTTCTGGCGGCAGCAGAGAAGGAGGAGGAGCAGGCCACTGCCCACAATTTATTGCTGGAGGTGGCAGAGGAGGAGGCCACAGGAAATCAATTGATCAATTGCCAGAGGTGGCAGAGGAGGAGGAGGAGTAGGAGGAGGAGGGGGGGGGGGGGGAGCTTACCTGGCGGATTGATCAAGGAGGTTTGGGGGGACCTAGAAGTTGAATGATCAAAGGATCAGCAACCAATGAGGGGCAGGAAGAGGAGGAGGATGAGTAGGAGGGGGGGGCTTACCAGGGGTGCTGACCAAAGGGGGAGGTGGTGGGTGAGGTGGAGGTTATGGGTGAGGTGGAGGTGGTGGGTGAGGATGGTTGGTGAGGAGGAGGAAGAAGTGGACCGGTAGTTAAGTTCAGTTGGCCTTTTTGTGCTTTGAACTTGCTGCTGGAAATTTTGATTGGACATGTTGAGAAGGATGGTGATGTGAGGTGGGGTGATGAGATGATGATAAGATTTATGTGAAGCAATGGAGATGTGAAGCAATAGAGATGTGAAGCAATGGAGATGTGAAGCAATGGAGATGAGATGCGTGTGATGCAATGGAGATGGGATTGGTATGGATTTGCTGAGGTGGAGGTGTGGATGAGTGTTTTGCATGCAATGGATGGTGGATGGATGATAATGGTGGGTTTGATGTTTGAAACCCACCATTTTGAAATACACCAGCTAGGGGGTATGTGTATTTCAGAAACCCACCATTAAAAATGGCAGGTTTGGTCAAAAAAAATGGTGGGTTTCTAATGGCGGTTTTGCTAACTTTGATACACCCTATTGAGTATTGGTATCTAAGTTAAGAATATTTTATATTCTCTCTCTCTCTTTTTCTTTCTCAAACACTGCTCCATAATTATCAAATCCACACCTTATGTAGATTTGGTATTACACATAATTCTAGTTTGATAACATTATTCATACTAAAGATTATATGAATGTTCCTTCTCAAATTGAATATCCAAAAAAATTTAGCTTCAGCTCCTTGTGAAGTAATTATGCGAAATCGATAGCACAAAAAAAGACTGATTTTGGACCGAGTATGAGTCGAACGGCCCACACGCTCAACGGTCGTTCGCCCGCCAAGCCGGTCTCATACCCAGTCGTGTTGTGCGCACGTGGGTCACTGATGACATAAGCAGCAGTGGGAGGTGGGTGACGTCATATCGGATTGTCCCGACGATCGGCCTTTCGACCAAGGTACTGATTTATCTATGACGTTCAAGAAATATCTGCTTGCTCCTTAAATACTCGAGGGTCGCTTTCTGTCCCTCCTGTTGACCATTGAACCCTCTCACATCTCATTTCATTTGCCTCATTCTTGATTCATGACCACTTCGACGGCACAAGTTTACTCTTGAACGATTGCTATCGGCGTGTTTCCTCATCATCACCCTTCTTCTTCCCTGCTTTCTTAATCTCATGCTCTGACCTCATCACAGGTTACCTATTCACACCCCCACTTCCATACCCCGAATCCATTTCGATACCGTCATTACCATGGCCAGCAAACGCAAGCCGGAAAGCTCTAAGCCATCGAGTAAATCCACCGTCCCGTCCCATGGTTCGCTTCCCCCTTCGTCTCGATCCCAAGCTCCTACGGTCTCTTCATCATCCCCGCACTCTCGCTTCAAGCCGGATGTTCCAATCACAGTATTCGAGCGTGAGCAAGAAATTTACTTATCCCCATGAGCAGAAATTGCCATAATGCGTTTTTCTTGACGTCGTCTTTTCTCGCTGCTCAGTTCGCCTCGAGGATGATGGTTCGCCATCAGACGAAAAATCCGTAAGCAACGTTTTAAAGAGCTTGATGGAATTCCCATCACCGGAGTCCTCACTGAATTTGCTCCTACATCTCGCCCATACCCACAGTACATTCGTCTGCCATCTCCGGTCGACCCTTATCTGCTGCGATTCTCAATCGCAGCTGGGGCACGCGCATCGAACTCTGGTACCCTCTTCACGAATTTTCCACTCGAGGGACAAACTTTTGAGCGCAAAAAGTTTCATGCACATTCACTTCCTCAGGATACCTCTCAGCCCATCCAAATTGATTTGATGGTCACTCAGGCTGGTGCATTCGAATTTTATGTCGAGTTTCAAGGCGATCCAACCCAGGGCGAAAACAGAGTTAAAAGTAAACCTGGCTATTTTAACGTCGATCCGGTTCTCCAAGCGCCGAGTCGCCTCGAAATTTTATCCCGGGATCTCGAAAACCCCAAAGTCTTGCCTGTTGGGGAGGGAGGGCGGGTGGACGTGGGTTCCTTCATCAATGTTCCGTTAGACGGCTTGGTGATTCAAACTGTGGTGGCAAAATGGATGGGGAAAATGAGCAAATGGCCTCGATACTTTGATGTGATCAGGGATCGTGGGTATAACATGGTTCATTTTACTCCTCTACAAGCCCGTGGCGAAAGCGGAAGCCCTTACAGCATTTACGACCAGTTGCGGTTCGACCCAGAGTTATTTGATCAGTCCCCGAAATCCGCTGGAGATGAACAAAATCAATTATCTGATATGTTAAAACGACTTCGGGAAGAATGGGGAATTCTAAGTTTGACTGACGTTGTATGGAATCACACCGCGAACAATAGTCCCTGGTTGCGAGACCATCCCGAATCAGGTTAGCGGCGCTCTATCATTTTACAATAGGTGTGATGTTAATCTCGCATTTCTTCTTTCCAGGCTACAATATCATCAATTCTCCTCATCTAGAGCCGGCTCTTGAGCTGGACTCGGCGTTTTTGGAATTGTCGGACACTCTGGTTGAAAAATGCCTCCCGAATTTGATCCAATCTGAGGTTGACCTCGACAAAATCATGCACTTCATCGAGCATGATACCTTGCCAAAATTAAAACTCTGGGAATACTACGTGATCGGCGTCGACCTCGTATCTGCTGAATTCTCCAAAGCTTGGCCAGACAGTAGATTCTCCGAAGAATCTAAGTCAATGAGCAAGGCTGACATTGAATGGTCCGAATTTGAAAAGGCTTGCATGGATTGTGGAGAATCGGGATGGAGGCATGTTACAGGACCGCGGAATCACGCTTCACAAAAAGTTCATATAGGTTCAGCAGTCAAGTTATTCGTAGACAAAGGCTACCGCTCGGTGACTCCGGACGAAACGATAGAGGCGCTGAAAAGAATACTCAATGAGTTGAATGTCGATCGTTATCGCGTGTATGACGATGATGTGAGGATCATTATTCAAAACGTTCGCAATCGGATAAGATATACTAGGCTCGATTCCCATGGACCCAAAATGGGATTAGTGACCAAAAAGTGAGTAATTGAAACCGGTCCGGGATATCTTTGCTTGTGATGCTGGCCCCGCTATTGACAGGACGTTTTTAGGCGCCCTTTGATTGAAACGCTGTTTACTCGATTAGAGAAAAATTCTCGAACGCAGCACCATGATCCGAGATCGCTAGCACTCGCAAATAATGGGTGGATTTGGAACGCAAACCCGTTGGAAGATTTTGCCTCTGAGAAATCGAAGGCCTATTTACGCAGAGAAGTGATTGTGTGGGGCGACTGCGTGAAGTTACGATATGGCCGCCATCCCGATGATAACCCTTTTCTTTGGGGACGTATGACCGAGTATACTCAGCTCTTAGCTCGTTTTTTTTATGGTTTTAGAATTGATAATTGCCATTCGACGCCCATTCACGTGGGCGAATATTTGCTGGATGTTGCCCGTCGAGTTCGTCCGGATTTATACGTTTGCGCGGAGTTGTTCACCGGAAGTGAAGGGATGGACACCTATTTTGTTAGTCGGCTAGGGATCAATAGTTTGATTCGCGAAGCTATGAAGTAAGTCTAATTTTAACTCGTGTTACATCAGATGACTTGACTAACAAAACGAAAGGGCATTTGCAATCCCTGTAGCGGACATGACCCCAAGGACCAAAGTCGACTTTTATACAATTATGGGCTTGGCAAGCCGCTTGGCTCCATGGACACGGATTGTTTGACAGAGCCAGCTGAAGTCTCAATCCCTTCCAAAGCTGGAGGAAATTCGAAATTCAAGTGTGAAATTGTCCCATTACATGGTTCCAAGCCTCATGCGTGTTTGATGGACTGCACCCACGACAATGAGTCCCCGGCCGACAAGAGAACTGCGCGTGATGCCATTTCTACCGGCGGGCTTGTGACATTTTCTTTTTCAGCTATCGGTTCCAACAAAGGTTTCGATGACCTATACCCCAAGCTTCTTGATTTGGTCAATGAAAGCAGATTATATGACAATGTGGAAATTGCAGCCGGAATCGGTAGCTGGAAACGATTGCTGAATCACTTGCACACGGAGATGGCAAGGAATGGCTTCAGAGAGGGACATTTTCACCAGGAACATGAAGTTAGCTTTAGTTCCAACTTGAACTGATTCATGTTTCGATTACTAATGCACGTTTTAACTCCTCAGTACATTATGTCTCACAGAGTTCATCCATCCACACATGAAGGGTATCTGCTTGTGGCTCATACAGCATTTCACGGAGATTCTAAAGACCGAGGATTTGGTAAGATTGACTTCCTAAAAAATGGACTAGATATCCGAATAAATTTTTAGCTTGCTCATGTTGGGTTTGGACTTCTGCAGTTGCGCCAATGAAGTTGCGTCGGACGAAAGCAGCCTTTATACTTGGCTCGAGCCTTGAGATCATCTCTTCGAATGACATGTCAGACGAACGCGTTCTCAGAGGTCTAGGCTCAATACTGAAACCTATAGGGCCAGAAACATCTCACAGTCTGGTCAGGCCAGGTTCTGATTCCGAGGGGCCCTTTGTCGAAATCATTGTACCCGATGAATTTCCACCTGGGAGCTTGATGTTATTCAAAACGTGGATGGATGAAATGAAGCTTGATCACAGCGACCCGACCAGCCGCACGCTAGAATCATTCATCAGATCAGAAGCCACTGAAAAGCTCAAAGGAGTTGATGCCATAGACTTGAATTTCATTTTATACAGAACAGATGGTGAAGAGCGTGATTCCACTCAAGGGCACGATGGAGCATATGAAGTACCTGGGCTTGGCAGGAATGTTTATTGCGGGCTCGAAGGATGGATGCATCATCTTCGATACGTCATACGAACCAACGATTTGGGACACCCTCTTTGCAGTCATTTGCGAGACGGATCCTGGGCCTTTGATTATGTCTTGGAACGCATGCGAAAGTCAGTCGAAGCTGCCGTTTTCTCCCTTACACACGACTACTAATGGTCTCTTTGGGTCTTTAGGAGCTCCAAGCAGTGCCTCAATCTGGTGGGACCAATACAATGGTTCGAAGAGAGAGTAAGGCTTATCAAAGCGAAAATCCCAGCTTTCATGCGTCCCAAATATTTTGCACTCCTCATATACACAGCCTACAAAGCGTGCCAAGAAAGAGCGATTGCCCTATGCTCTCCATTCATCCATCAGGGCACGGCATTCGTTCACGCGCTAGCCATGACGGCGATTCAAATGTATGGCAAGGTACCCTCGGCCTCTTTGGATCCAAAAGAAAACATTCCTTGTGTCGCTGCAGGGCTACCTCACTTCAGCACAGGTTGGGCCAGGACTTGGGGCCGAGATTGCGCGATCAGCGCGAGTGGCTTATACATTAAGACCGGGCTGTATGGAATCGCCAGAGCCCATCTTTTATGCTTCTGCACTACTCTGAAGCATGGTTTGATGCCAAACCTCTTGGATTCAGCACGAACTCCTCGCTACAACTCCCGAGATTCACCTTGGTTCATGCTTCAACTACTACAAGAATACGTGAAATACTCTGAGGAGGGTGATGCAATATTGTCAGTCGAGGTCAAGAGGAGATTCCCAAGCTCAGACAAATGGGTTCCTTGGGACTCCCCAGAGGCATACTCTGAAAAAATCATGGTGGGCGAGGTGATTGGGGAGGTCCTAGAGCGCCATGCCAAAGGAATTCATTTTCGAGAGCATAATGCTGGACCAGCGATTGATGGACAGATGAACGTGAAAGGATTCGATATTGACATTGAAGTTGACTGGTCTACTGGGTTAATGCTCGGGGGAAACGAAAGAAATTGCGGGTGGGTGTTTGTTTCTTTCAGTTTTGGCCTGCCAAGTTTGGACAGGCAGCTATGATTAAGTTATTTTGCTCCTCTTTTTTTGAAAGCACGTGGATGGATAAAATGGGCGAGAGTGAAAAGGCAGGAAATAAAGGCTTTCCGGGAACACCGAGAGACGGCGCTCCGGTTGAAATCACAGGATTATTGTACAGTGCATTAACATGGGCTGCAGACTTAGCTAAAGCAGGAAAGTTAAGTAAGAATAGTGTCGAAGCAACGAGTGGGTTTCATAGGCTCATCTTTAAGCTTGGCTGCTTTCTTGAGTCTCAGTATTCGTTTTCGTTTTGAATTAGTCGATGGGAAGAAATCTAATGTTAGCTACGAGGAATGGGCTCAAAAGATTCAAAAAAGCTTTGAACGATGTTATTGGATTCCGTTAGGTAAGCGCCCTCGCCTTCTCTAGAAGCGACTTGGAAAGCTCTGATATCATGCATTGGGGTTTTAGATCCGCACGAAGATGGTGAATTTCTCATTGATCCCAAGTTAATTACCCGTAGAGGGATCTATAAAGACGTTTTTGGTGAGTTGCATATGTAACGCTTTTGTTACGTGCGCAAAGAGATAGACCCACCAATGCCAAAGGTCATATTGTGTGGCTTTGACGAACAGGGACACCGTCGGATCGAGGCCATGCCGACTATCAGCTACGCCCAAATTTCCCAATTGCAATGGCGGTAGCGCCGAAGCTCTTTACTCCCGCAAGAGCTTTGATTGCCCTTGAGACCGCACGAGATGCTTTGATGGGTCCTCTTGGGATGCGAACGTTGGATCCTCTGGAGGCTGATTATCGACCAGACTATGACAATTCGAATGATTCTTCGGATTGGCATGTGGCAAAAGGGAGAAACGTTAGTCCTCGTAGATTTTGACGAACATACCCATCGAAAAATTTCCTTGAAACTTTCTGAATGGCAATGCCCTTCTTTCTATCAATATCACAGTATCATCAAGGCCCTGTGAGCACCAATCAATTGGCTCTCAACGCTTTCACCATAAAATGACTAACTTCGAGGGGATTGGATAGGAATGGGTTTGGCCTGTCGGTTATTATTTGAGGGCTTTCTTGCATTTCGATATTCTCGTCGGGATGGGTCTCAAAGTCAGTTCTCAAGCCGTACATTGTTAAAAACTTGTTTTTCAAACTCCTGTTTCCAACGAAAGACTGAAAGTTGCTTGCCTCTCCTCATCATTGCCGGGTTGTTGTAGAACCCCAAAGGGACTATTCACGAAATACACTCGATTTTAGCTGCGCATCGTCATCATATTCAGTCCGACCCCTGGGCGGGATTACCGGAGCTGACGAACCTGAACGGTGCATTTTGCCGTGACAGCTGTCAAAGCCAAGCATGGTCGTTGAGTAGCTTGTTTGAGATTTGAATTGCAAAATATTTCAAGCTCACGAATCTTTCAATCATTCTTTCCCGTAGCACTTCGACCATATTGGATGCACTATTTGAGGTTTGTTGCTCTCATGCCACATGAGAATATTGCTTCCATGTTTGTGAGAATCTGACCCCCAGCTTAAATCTCTTAATAAATTGAATCTGGTAGATTTATCAGTTCCAAAAATCAACCTTGGACGACAAATGATTGCTTCTCCTTTCCCACAGTATGTATTTTTTAAAACAAAAAAGTGCTTTTGTTTCACTTCTACTTGCTTTTTTTTTTTTAAAAAAAAAAAGCATTCAAGCCAAAAAGCCAGCTCCGTATCTCGCAAGTTTCAAAGCACTGGTATCCAAATGTAAAATGTAGGTTATACAGCCTAGGCCCATTGTACGTCTTACGCACTTAACTCATTGCAACCAATATGATGGAGTTTGGTTCCAGACCAAATTCAAAAACTTGCTCATCTGTTATCCTGTGACAAATGAGCGCGACATGACCAACGCACAGTCGACTAATCTCAACCGTTTTGTTCAACACATGAGTGTTGTGACTTGGAAGCATGTTTGAACGATTTCTGGTTCACTTACTGATGAAAAACTTGAACGTCTGGGCAAAATTCCTGTTTGAGATTTTCCCGACTCTGAAGAGGAAAACAAGAAATTGGCGCGTATCACGGCTGAGATCAGCAGCGAGGAGTGACACTTGTGGATAAATGCGTGGGCATGTATTTCAAGTCTGTCAAACAGGTCAAAATTGGACAAAACGACAGACTATTAGACAAAAGATCGTTTGGATTAAATAAAAAAATGCTACATCGAGTGACCGAAAATCGGAAATAGCTCATTCGATCACGGAAACCGTCAGAGTACATTCAGATCATGAGAGTGAGAAGAAAAAGAAGAGCCGAAATGACATCCTAGGAACCAATTGTTCAGGAGATCTATCTAGGCTTTCATCGGGTCGGAATGGGCAAGCATACTTGAGATTTTAGAAAGATTAGCAGGCGAAGCGGATGAAGCAAGTTGAGAAGGACTGATGGGCATCTTCTGGTCGGGTAGTGAGGGCATTTGAGTTCTACTGATAGGCTGAGGACGGTTCGGGATTGAAGCTTGGGAATCTGTAGGCGATAAGGGTGAGGTAGGTGGTTGAATTTGATCGCTACTTGGTGACGGTGAAGAACGGCTTTTGACCTGCTTGGTGGGCAGACGATCGACTAGGGAGTTCAGGGTACCCAAGTTGGCACGAGTGACGAGATAATGGCCAGGTTTGACCAAATTCATCGGAGAAGGTGGTGATGGTGGTGTCGATCGAATGCTTTTAGAACCAACGACTCGAGAACCGATAGCTTGGCCGCTCGTCATATAACTCTTGACAACCCTTAGATCGACTACCCTCGGGGTTGAGCTGGAGCTAGGTAACATGGGACTGTCAGGTTTAGCCGAGTCGATTGATGATGAGGATGGCTGGAGGGATGAAATGGATCGAGATAGGAGAGTCTCGAAGGATTTATGATTAGTTTGTTGAGATACTGGATTGGACTCAGCACCACTTGATGCGTTTTGATCGTCGTGAATGGATTTCAAGGATTGAAGCAATCCTGCGGTCGGCATCGAATCCTGTCTTGGTTTCATGATCATTGCAGTTGGAGTTTTGGAGCTAATCATCTTATTAGGGGATAAGGGCTGAGTTTCTCGACGCGATCTAATCACTGGAGCGGGATAAGCGGAAGATCCGATCCGATCTTGCGGGACTTTGGATGTTTTTGATGTCGATTGACTCGGTTTAGGACCATCTTCCAAGGTCGATCCTCCGTCTGGGACCCTTGGTTGTGACGGTTGACTAGCAGGGGAAGGGTTAGTGGTAGGGGGAGCGGGAGCCATTTTAGCCGAGGTAGGGATGCCTTTGGGGGGAACTTGATTCTTGTCGATGGAAGAGTCCTTCATGGGAGGCTGTGGTAGTGACGGGACCTTGGGGCCACTACTACCAGTGGTCGTTGGGGGATCCTGGTCCACATGAGCATCCTGATCCTTTACAGAATCTATGGAGGACGAGGTGGCCGGTTGGTGGTCTGGGGATGAACCAAAGGGTAAGTCTGATGATGATGATGGTGGTGGTGGTGAAGATTCAGCCTTCTTCTTCAACTGATCCTCATTCTCCATCTCTTCAGGTGATAAACCAGTCGATCTTTTCAGAATACTGGGTCGAGGCATTCCTCCTGGTAATCCTGGTTGTTCGCTAGATTCCTTCGGACCATGGTGTCCATCGATTGGACTACTAGGCACCACCGATCGTGCCTCAGTGACTGTGACTAGAAAACATTCCAACGCCCATCAATCAATCTCAGTTTCATCAACGACATCGAGGTCTCCGATTGATAGGATAAGAAGTACTGACCACGCATGATGACCAGTATGCTGATGGCAACGTAGACGAATCGCATTGAGTTCTTCATTTCTGATATAATTTAGAAATCGATCGAAACGGAAAGAATAACCTAGGAGGTTGATATGACCTAATATATTTAGTTAACGAATGGGGTTAGGGTGAATGGAGAGGGATAATATGATATCTAATTGGAAACAGATTGAGAGGTGAGCGAACTGACGAGTGTCAGGTATAGCCAAAGATGTAAAGTAAATAAACGATGGTGGGTGAGTGAGTGAGATTGGATTCAAAGGAAAGTCTTGAGTAGCTCGAGGGATTGATGAGGATGTTTGTTCTCTTCCCACCAGGACCGATGGTGGAGGGAGTATTTATATTGGACCAATTCAATTCCCTCCTTCCTCTAAACGGGCGGTCAGCGGTGGTGGGCGGGGTCATTAGGAAGCAAGCAACTGGTGAGATGACTGGGTTGACTGGATCCAATCGAAAATCTCATTGAGGTTTAGTTAGACCGAATTCAAATCAGGAATAGTAGTAGTCTTTTCATTCTCAGCCATAGTTAGCCCATGTCGAAATCATCATCACTCTCCGAAATCACCACCATCAAAATTACAGTGAAACCCACGAAGACTCGGTTCCTTGTTCACCTTGAGATTCGTTGGATTACAAATTTGACGGGCTAGGATCGTGTAACTGATCCTGACTATACATAGTTAGGCACGGTAGAAAGATTGATGCGCATTCCTAGGAAAGAAGGCCGACTGATATCGATCATGACCATACCACTAGGCCAGTCCAAACCAAGGATCTCATGAGTTCAGGATTTTACTCGGTGGAAAAACTAGCCGACTGCAAGTTTTCGAATTCGAAAGATCCACGGAGTGAATAAGATGACAAAGAAAGAAAGAAAAGAAAGGGGGGAGAGAGGGTGGCTCAGGTAAACCAGGGCAGGGAACCCACGATAGCATCCGAGATTTTAGTGATCATTAGTATTTCCTATTTCCACGACGTCCGGATTCCTTTCTCTTTTTTTTTTTTTTTTGGTTTTGGCTTAGCTTGTGGATGAAGATTGTAATATCGACTAGCATTACTCCCAACTAGTCAAGAGATTGAATCTCGAATCGAATAGGATAAAGATTAATGATGAGGAAACATCGTAGGTAAGTAGGGTAGGTAGGTAGGGTAGGGTAGCTAACTAGCTACGTGTGTATGGATATCCATCCATACATCACTACTCATCACTTGTGAAGCGATTATCGACGAGGAAATTTCAGATAGGACCAACCTAGGATGATGTTCATCATTGTAAAAATCAATAGAAAGATTTCTTGTCATTCCACACTTATCATCATCATCATCAACAAGGAACCCAACCAGATTTTATAATTTGTTGAGGTTGGGGGAGAGACGGGGGGGGGGGGGGGGGGGGGGGGAAAGGAGGGTTAAACGATCAAACTACCGAATCCATCCTCTGTCTCATCCTGATATGCTTCTGGAGGGTCAAAAGCGACATACCCCCAAAGAAGAGTGTGTTGATAAGTATGATTATGAGGACACTTGGCTGGGTTATTCAGAATCCTTGTCTTCTCCATCAGGATATCATTATTTACACCTATCGATCAAAAGATGAAGTTGTTCGGGATGTCAACCCCCCCTCCGGTGCTGCCTCTGCCAGCCACTAGTCCCGAATGAGTGTCATGATCCTCAGAAGCGCTTTACAGCAACAACGATTGGAAAAATTGTCATGCAACGGTTTACTCAGATACTTGATATGAGTTAACTAGTTGGAGGAACTCTACAAAGAGTGACCCAAGGTTTTATATTGAAACGACATTGGATTTACTCAGACTTAAACTGATTTTAATGGATTGATCTCGATGTCTTGAGAAGATAAACATAGGATGATGGCTCCTAGTACATAAATGCGTAAACGATGATGTACTCAACGCACAAAGCAAAGAGCAGAGACTAGATGAAACGTATGTATGGTGATTGGAGAGTGAGCATGAGACGGGGATAAGGTAGTGACAGGGGGAAGTCCGTTTTACATGAACTTGAAATTAGCATCATTTTTCATCAGCCCGAATTCACCATCTTTAGCCGGACCATCCAACGGACCTGTTTACCGGACCAGTTGATGAAGTGGAGAAGAGTGACCCAATCACACGCCACCGAATCGACCCCCGATCGATGAAAAGTAAGTCAGAGGTTGATAGTCATCGAGCTGAATAAGAAGGCCAGTCAACGCAGAATTAAAAAGAGCTCTCAAGAATCGCTCGAGTCTGGCCAAGAAGTGTTGGTTCCACTCCACCATCTACGGGGAGCGATTAGGATGCAGTTTTTTGGGGGGTAAAGAAAGAAAAAATCACAAAGTTTTGATGATAGGCTGAGATGCATCATTCGGGATGGTTGAGGATAATACCCATGATTGACTACATCTTGATACAAGTTATGTAAAAAGAATGTTTTTTTTTTGAGAAAAAAAAAATTGATGAAAGGTTTATTGAACTGATTCTGGTAAATCGGTTTCAATCAATACTGTATTGAATGAGATCAAGTACACCACGGGTCCAACTCGCTGTTGAGTCGCCCGCTCGCGCGACGCTGGTTCGACAGCGCCCACTTAGTGGGCAGAAGCCGTCGAAAAAACGTCGGCATGCCATAACGTCGAGGCTGGTCGAGAGCCTGCCGACGTTTTGACGCGGATTCCACCCTCGGCGCTGGTGAGACCGCGTCGATTTGCTGTCAAGGTTAATTTGACGACGTTTTTTTTTGGGTCGGATGGTCAACCAGGGATTGAATCATCGTCGAGGAAGACGATGACTCAACCTTTTTTTTTTGATTCCCTTGTGGCACGGTAGATAAAATTATGTAATATTTTTTTAATATGGTTTTAATTGCTAATGTTGTAGTTAGGAATAAATACTATTACACAGATTTTCATGTTTTTCCGGACAGTTACAACAACAAGTTAAGAATGAAATAATATGGAAATTTACAATGGATTGAGAACAATTTGGTTCATTCACATTCATGGATTTCCGCTTCTGTTGGCATGACCAATGCCTCAGATGTGAGATCTTCAGCCATTG
The DNA here is from genome assembly GCA_025617555.3 of Puccinia polysora. NCBI lineage: Eukaryota > Fungi > Basidiomycota > Pucciniomycetes > Pucciniales > Pucciniaceae > Puccinia > Puccinia polysora. The sequence continues at coordinate 25,615,357 of CM062633.1, read as the reverse complement.
TCTTGCCATCGAACAGATCTTCATCTTTTTTCAAGATAGCTTTGGCCCAGCTGTTTCCAAGATTCATGATTGATTTTAAGTTAGTAACATATTTGGAAAGGACGGTGATCAACCATCCAAAAAAAATAATGAAAAAAAGGCTTATGCTGTGACAAAACTCAATGGCTGCTGGCGTAATTCTTGCAAGTCTTGGTCAATAGCCTTCCAGTGCACCATATCCCCACGTATGGGGCTGGCTATATGAATGGTGATTTGGAGTTGTAAGAAGGCAAATCTTACCTTTGCTTGGAGGGGAGCCTTGCAAATGAAGCTGTTCACTAATTTGTGTTTGTTTCTGGGTCCAAACACTTGATAGATCTGAAAAACGGTCATGATCAGCAGTTTCTGCTTAGAATGAGAACCAAATTAAGAAATAAAAGAAAACTTACCTTCACCAATAGGTCCACCAACTTTGGAATGGGACCATTCCTTATGTGGGTGCTTGTGTTGGCAACATTTTAGAGAAGCTTGAGATGGTTATTGGAACAGGTCAGTTAGACAGATCTGAAAAAGGTGTTGGAAAGGTTCAATTTAACTCATCACGTTTCTTAAGCTTGATTTTTTGTACTTGATCAGCTTGCCAACAAAAGTTGCCACATCTTTTTGGGCCGTTGGATTGTTTGTTTTTTAACCCGGGGGGAGGTAGCTTTTTTTGATCTTGCTCAATTTTTTGGCAAGGAATTCCTAATTGATCAATCTCAACTAGTCTCAATATCAAATCACAGAAGCAAAAAGAAAACTTACAATAGTCAAGAGTAGTAGTGAACCTTTGAGTGGCTCACCAAGGGAATTATTAGTCTCCCCATATGCCTCAATGTTGCACCTGAGGATCTTTGCTTGAATCTCATTGCGTACCATTGACTGTTTGCATATTGATGAGTCAGTAGTGGTTGGTGATGATGAGAAATAGGAAGCACTTACTCAAATGAAATCACTGTATTGATAAAGACAATTTGAGTTTGATTTTGTTCAATTGTGTTAATTGCATATCAGAGTGGTTGTTGCATTTTGTGGTTTGGGTATGAAAGAGCTGGTCTGGTGGCCTTGATGGTTGAGGCTCAAGTTTGTATGAATGAGGACCATCATGAGTTGATAGTCACTCATATTCATATTTGAGTTTGGATAAGAGGAAAACAATTGATATGAAGGTGAGATGATGGATGAAGAAGGTAGAGGATAGAGGAACAGGTACAAAGGATGAGATTTGATTGTAAGAAGGATAGAAGAATTAGAGTGGGCAGAGAGAAAGGAGAGATTGGGGGAGGACTTAAATCATCACATTAATCCACGATTGCTTTGAGATTGTTTGGGAGAGGGAAGATTTCATTTAGTTTCCTCTGAAACCAATTGGATGTTGTGTCCTCTGAGGCACTGGTTGAGTGATGGTGAGTTTGGTCATCTGATTTGGGGCTTGTATGACGGGACGGCATGGTTAAGCTGCAATTGTTGGGGGAGTCAATGTTGTCTTGGTTTCCATCATTGATTTGCCTTTGCTTTCCATAATTGCGGTGGGATGATGGAGGGTTAGTAGCTTGGGAAGAGTGATTTCAAGTTTGGAAGGGATTATGGAACAATGGTGGCATGGTGTGAGAGGGGTGGGGTGGGAATAGAATCAAATGCTGAAAGTCTTTGGAATTGGATGTGAGAGAAGGAATCAGAGATGGGAAATTGTGAAAATCTTGTCTAAGGTGAGAAAAGAAAAGTGGGAACCCAAGGTCAACAGGTCAACAACGGTCAGGGCTTACAATCAGAGTTGGGTGACATCATTGGTTTTGACTGGCTGGGCTGACCACTTTGTGATGTAATTGTTTTTGGTTTGCCGGGCTTGCAACTGGTGATGTCTTCCCTGGCCACGCTTCAGAATTTTGGGCTCTCCAATCACAGCAAATTACTCCTTGGGTTGTTCTTGGACAAACTGATAAATATCAAGGAAAAAATGGAAGAAGGTTAGTTTCAAAATTCACTGTTTAGCAGGCAGATACTGATTTTGGAGACTGGTCTTTTTAAAACACAGGAATAAAAGGCTTTGATATTATTCCTACCTCCAATGGGTTTAAGTATTGCTGTCAAATCTGTCAAGGAAGGCCTATGAATAGAGAAAATCAATGAAGACATGTTAAATTGGGTATTCATCAACAAAGACTTAGAAATCTTGCAATAGAAACTCACCAAGACCCTACATACATTGATTCATCCCTGGACCCAGCAAATCTTGAGGTTAACAATGAGTTGTGGATTGATTTTGATGGAGACCAAGTTGATCTGCCTCTTGAGATTGATCCAACAATCCAAGCCTTTGAAACAAATCCTTGGGGGATGATTGCCAACCCAGATCAATCCGATGAGTTAACAGATGATGATGATGGATGGGAGGAGTTTGTTAATGCCGAGTTAAATTGGATACTTACCAATCCTTCCATGTTAGACCATTTGGATGTCAATGTCAAAGAGGTCAAGCGATTACTGCAGGGAGGAGGAGGTTGTTGGTTTCCTTTTAGGAATAAGGAGGTGAGTGAGATTTGTCAAAAAAACCAAATGATGATGATGAATTTATAAACAAAGAGAGAAAGAAGAAAGTAATGAGAAAAAACCTACATTTGGTTGGGAATGTTGGTTGTAGGAGTTGGTCGGATTGATGCTTGTTGGATATACTCACCATGTTGTCTTGCGCTCCCTATATGGGCAGATTTGGGGCATCCTGCGCCTATGTGGGGTAGAATTGCCCACATGGAATTCAATCCGACGGGCGCGCGCGGATTTGCAAATTCTTGGACTTTTTCACAGAATCTCAAACATCAGTCTTAGGAATTCCATGCTTCTCACTCAAGTTGAGGGGGATCATATTCCGTGTATGTCTTTTCCAACGCGTTGACTATTTTTCAATAAATTAAAATTAAATTCAATTATTAAAATCATTTTAAAACTTATTTTTTTATTTTTATTTTTTTGACCATTTTGGGAGCTTTCAAATCCGTATGTGGCCCCCTTTTTGGACTTTTATCCAGAAGAAAACCATGGATTGGATCAATTCAAGCTATCTCAATCCAACAAATGGCGGGAACTTCTGTCACCCAACCTAAGAAATCAAATGTTTATTCAACAATCCCAACATTTTTATATATTTGAAACTGCACAATTAATTTCCAAAGAAATTGTGATTCCTCTATTTATTTACTCTTTTGATTCAAAAATATACACCAAATTTGTCACAATTGATTGTTCCATGCTCAATTCAACCACAGTAAAGATCACCATTCCTGCTCAAGCAAAGTTCATGGATGCAAATTTAATGGAAATTTGTAGTGATCAATTTCTGAAGGAGTACACTAAAATAGGACAAGATGGAGTCTTCTTATCAGATTTCTGTGACAACAAATTATATGGTGAGTCAATTTCTGAAAATCAAACAATCATGAGTATTAAATTCTGACATTGATTTGGTTAAACTTTTGCCAATTTGTTACATAGAAATTGATGAAGACAGTGAAAATATCATCAGTCTCCCTAATCCATGGCGTTTTAAGGCACATGGAAAGGTTATAAGACATTTTCCAATAACATTATATTCAGATGATACTTCAGGAAATATATCAAAGCAATTCAACAAACACCAATCATTCTACTTGACCCTATCTGGTCTTCCCCCTCACTTATCCAACCAAGAATACAATTGTCACTTTTTTTCAACATAAAACAGAGCTGGAGTACTTGAAATGGCAGATCAAATAGTTGAACAGCTCAAGTTAGTCCCAAAATGAATCATCCATTGAAATGATATTGACATTTTTTTTTGTAAAACAGTCAAATGGCCACCCAAGGATTTTCTGCTTTTGACATCACCATTTCTGAACCAGTTTTAGTTATCACCACTGTCTTATGTTTCTTGGAAGATTCCCCAATGCATGCAGAAGTCACCAACACTCCAGTTCCTGGAATATCCCTCAACCCATGTCAAATTTGCAAATTATCTGCCCCTAAGAGGCAAAAGAAGCAAAAAATTGCTTATCTTCAAAATTTTCTTCAAATTGATAGGAATGGCTTTGAGGTGAATTTATTAATTCTTTGAATAAAATTGATCATCATTTATAATATTTTTTGTATGTTTCTAGGCCCCTAACCCCACCAGAATTTGGACTGAAGCCATTGAAAAGACCCATCATCTCTATGAACTTCCCAAAATCAACCAAAAATCCTTTCAAATAATGTCTTCATCCTATGGTCTTGTGGATTCAATTGAGAAGAAATTTATTGAACAAAAGAGAGAACCATCAATCCTCCAAAAAATCAGAGAACTGGAAGAAACCAACTACCCCAAACTATTCAACCCATTTTTGAAGCTTGAAGGTCTTTTTCTCATTAAATTAATGAAATTTTTATGATAATCAGACATTGATATTTTTTTCATTTTTTTCCCAAAGATTTAACAGGATTTGATGGCTTCCTTGACACTCCAGTTGAAATTATCCACGTGGTTCTTCTTGGTATTGTCAAATACTTGGTGCAAGATTTTATTCAATCATTGAAGAAATCTGAATTACCATTACTAATTGGATACATCCAGTCTTTCAACACCAATTCACTCAACATCCCCTCCCTTCAGCCAAAATATTTAATCAAAAATTCACTCAGTCTGGTTGGAAAATATTTCAAAATATTACTTCAAGCAGCACCCTTCACTTTTTCCACTTTATGAAAGCTGAACAAAGAATTCTGTGGACCTCACTTTGCCAAATTTGCACTTTCATATTTCAAACTCAGATCAAAGACATGAATGAATACCAAACTCAACTGAAGGCACACATCAAACACTTTTTATATCACTTGATCAAGATGTCTGGCCAATGGATCAACAAACCCAAGATTCACATGCTTCTTCACCTGCCAGACTCAATATTGCACTTTGGTCCAGCTAGTCTGTTTTCAACTAAAAAATTTGAAATTTACAATGGAATTTTACACCAAGCTTTAATTCATTCAAACAAGATCAGTCCAGGACATGATTTGGCCATCAGTTTGAGTAACTATCAGTCTCTACGTTTTCTTCTCTCTGCTGGTGTGGTATACAATCAGGAGACTCAAACAACTTTTCAAAGCAGTCAAAAAATCACCAGAATATTTGAAGATAATCAAGTTATTCAAAATTCCATGGGTTAAAATAGTCAGATTTGTAATCCCCTCAACCAATATCCCTTTGCTAAAAGAAAATCTGTTCCCAATGAAGAAAGAGTACAAGTTCCTCAGATACTCAGAGAAAAATTCCCTTCAAATGTTAAAAAAATTAACCAAATTCAATTAAAAAAGCACAATATAATCCAGTAGATTACCACATCTTGGCAACTTTTTGGCTTTACTTGAAATAAACAAATTCAAAACATCAACATTTTTTTTTTTGGAATCAGGTAAAATCTCACAACTCAGTGGATTTTATTGGCAAGATCACTTCATTATGGCAGAATCATGGAATTAGAACCACCAAATATTTTTTCCAAGTTAACAAGCTTGAACACAAGTGAATCAATCCATTCTACAAGATGAGGGAATTTGTTGAAAAAAGCTCAGAATGCACAGTAAATTTTCAGGTTAGCAAATCCCTCATTTTTTTGTTTCAGATTCAAAATGTTATTATTAACAAAATTTGAATTGAATTGAATACAGGCCATCAAAGACTGCTTGAATATGCAGCAAAATTGCCATGATGGGGGTTTCCAGCTTCAAAAAAACTCACATTTCTCAAATTGAGTGTCAAGATACCTCTCAAAGAACAATGGAAGTTATCCATTCAAAATATAATCATTGGATCCTAAACTCAGGTGCATTGCATGCAGCTGAGGAGCACAGGTCAGCAGCCAGGTTGATCACTCCACCCATTGAACCTGGGCAATGGGTGGAGTGTATGACCTCAGGAATGGCCAGGTGGGGTGAGCCAAGACAAGGACTTCCCTTGAATCTTGAGGCCAGCACATCACAAGTGATGCCTTAATTTTTTGGTAAACTTTTGAAAATAATCCCTTACAAGCAGAATTACCAAAAATAATTAAAAAAGCAATATTAAAAATGACTGAAGTTGAAAAGTTAAAGAAAAAAAATCTTTTAAAAAAATTGTTTCAAAGAAGTATACATTCTCAATGAATAGTTTCTTTTTTTTAAATTATGTTAAGTTCTGAAATGACTATCAGATTTTGCCATTGCACTCCAACAAATGGTGTAGGAGGTGTTGGCAACACCCTTGATATACAACCACTTGTCAGTCCAACAGACACGGAGTGGCAACAATCCCGCAAGCCCGCCCTGCTAGCGATTTGACAGAGGGGGAAATGTGGCGTCACAAAGACCCTGTTGATGACTCATCAATCAGCCAACTGACAAATCTACACATTAGTCAAATCCCCCATCAGATGTTGGTCGATCAACCGTCAGCCAACCGGTTGTCAAAATTCCCTGCGGTTGACCCATGGGCCATTGATTCATCCCTTACCATTGAGGAAACAGACCTCAACCGCCCAAAGTGAACCTTTGGTGTAGTTATCAATTTCAAAGTTTGTCCAGAACGTATTGAGACCTTCCAGGATTCAGAAATTCTCAACAGACCAAAAAAAATTAAATCAATAAATGAAAAACAACCAAACCAAAAAACAAACAAACAGACAAACAAAAATAAAATAAAATAAAATAAAAACAGCAAAAAAACGGAAAACAAATAAAAATAGAAACAGAAACAACCAAGAGAAAAAACAAAAACAACAAAGAGAAGAAACAAAAAGCAAAAATAAACAAGAAAAAAACAATGTAAAAAAACATGAAGAAAAGAAAAGAGAAGCCAAAAAAAAAGAAAAAAAGAAAAAAAGGAAGAAAAGAAGAAGAAAAGAAGAAGAAAAGAAGAAAAGAAGAAGAAGAAAAGAAGAAGAAGAAAAGAAGAAAAAAAGAAGAAAAAAAGAAGAAAAAAAGAAGAAAAAAAGAAGAAAAAAAGAAGAAAAAAAGAAGAAAAAAAGAAGGAAAAAAGAAGAAAAAAGAAGAAAAAAAGAAAAAAAAAAGAAGAAAAAAAGAAGAAGAAAAGAAGAAAAAAAGAAGAAACAAAGAAGAAAAAAAGAAGAAGAAAAGAAAAAGAAGAAGAAAAGAAGAAGAAAGGAAGAAGAAAAAAAGAAGGAAAAAAGAAGAAAAAAAGAAGAAGAAAAGAAGAAAAAAAGAAGAAAAAAAGAAGAAAAAAAGAAGAAAAAAAGAAGAAAAAAGAAGAAGAAAAGAAGCAAAAAAAGAACAAAAAAAGAAGAAAAAAGAAGAAGGAAAGAAGAAGGAAAAAAGAAGGAAAAAAGAAGCAAAAAAGAAGCAAAAAAGAAGAAAAAAATAAGAAGAAAAGAAGAAGAAAAGAAGAAAAAAAGAAGAAAAAAAGAAGAAAAAAGAAGAAAAAAGAAGAAAAAAGAAGAAAAAAGAAGAAAAAAAGAAGAAAAAAGAAGAAAAAAAGAAGAAAAAAAGAAGAAAAAAAGAAGAAAAAAAGAAGAAAAAAAGAAGAAAAAAAGAAGAAAAAAAGAAGAAAAAAAGAAGAAAAAAAGAAGAAAAAAAGAGGAAGAAAAGAAGAAAAAAAAGAAGAAGAACAAAGAAGAAAAGAAAAAAGAAAAAAAAAAGAATCAAGAATCAACAAGAAGAAGAAGAAGAAGAAGAAAAAGAAGAAGAAGAAGAAGAAGAAGAAGAAGAAAGGGGGGAAAAATAACTAAAAATGTCAAAAAAAGGGGGCATAAATGGCATGAATGAATTCAAAAAAAAAAGAAATTGATGAATTGTAAGATTGAGGTGTGTATTTCTTTCCAAACCAAATTAGGTTTGGGACCTTAACAAGATTGAAGAAAATAAATTCTTTGAAAAGCTTGAGATTTCATCAAAATTTAGCTCTACACAACTTGACCTGCTAGAGGAAAATTGCAGCTGTCCCCTCACAGCCCTGCTTAATTTGATGTACTATGCATTCCAAAAAGACTGAACTATTATTTTTTTATTTTCTTAAGTTTAATTTTTCTGTAGCATTGCACACTATGAAGCTTTGTATGTAACTGCCACAGAACCCCTTGTTTTTTTTTTTTTTTTTTTTTTTTTTTGGGGGGGGGGTCTCCCAGCATACACTGGCCCCTGGAAAACAGGGCCTACAACCAAATCAGAAAAACACCAGGAGGGTGGGAAGGGGGAAGGAGATTAGCAAGAAAGGGGGGGGTGGTGGGGGGGTGGGAGGGAAGCAAGAGGGGTCAGAAGTACAGGAGAAGGGTGGGGGAGTATCCCCACAGATGAAAACCAATGCAGATAAAAAAGACAAATGAAGTAACATAGTTGTGTTTCTGGGGCATCAAAGGACAGCTGAGAGACTAAGAAGGAAGGTGAAAGAGTTTAATTCAGTTGCTACTTTAGGAAGATTGAGGAAAGGAGGATCAAGGTCCAATGACGCTTGGATGAGCAGATCATGGATTCTAGAGGGGAAACCTCTGGGGGCACTCAGGTTCAATTTTTAGCTGGAACTGATGGTTGTCATTTACTTGATAGCGGTCAGCTTTAAGTATTCTAAGTACATGCTGGGCCAACTAGTGGTTAACAGACAACAAACTATAGTGAATAACTAGTATTGAATGCTGAGCCTTGGAGTCCACTCAGATTGGAGGACTAATCAGGACAGACTAAGATGAGAAAGCCACTAGGATAGACAACAGAGGAGAGAATGGAACTATAACTAGGCTAGTATAGTATAAAGAACTCACTAGCCATAGATAATCAAGAGCGGAGTGATAACAGCAAAGGCAGGAAGCCACAACTTATATGAACTAAAGATTCAGGCAAACAAGCAGATGACAAGAAAATACAACAGAAGGTAAATTGTTTTTTCCAAGTGAGGAAGATGGCTATCTCTGGTTTGGAATTATTGTTCCTAAGGAGGAGGTCCAGAAGTTTGAAGTGGAAGTGGATACAAATTGATCTCAAGTGTTGCCTCAGAAAGTGTTGTTTGGTCCTAAACTCACTGCAATGATTGAGAAAATGTGGTACAGACTTTTTGGCCTCAAAGAAAGTGCACAGAGGGTTAGTTCTGCACCCCATCCAATATAATTAATAGTTAAATGGGTGTTGGGAAGAAATCAGCTGATTAATCACAGAGCTGAGGGATATCTTAAGGGGGGGGGGGGAAGAAGGTGCCTGCCTTGGGTGCCTGGGTAATACCACACTATTCACTTTAAAGTGGCTACTCATCATTGGGAATATTGGCATGGAGGGATTAGCAGACACCTCTCCTGCCAATGATTTGAAATGTTTGCTTCCTGGGATACTTGAGTGTTCCAGGCACCAGGCAAGGTGAATACCAACCCTTGCAGGGAGGGATTAGAAGGCTCTAATGATTTATTGAAAAAGGTATTGCCCACTCCTTGGTTTGAGTGGGTATCACAGGAAAAGAATTACCCCTTTTTTCTTCATCAGGACATAGAGTTGGTCTATTCAGGGATTATTTTCAAGCTCCCAGGAGGCTAGTTGGAAGGTGGCAACAAGGCCCAGGTCCATGCACTCATGATTTTACACAAGAGAACCTCTGTAACATTTTTAGTCTGTAAAACTGTTGGCCTTTTCCTATAAGGCAGCACTGGCTCCCCCTTTCTCCAAGAATTATGAGCCATCAGTGTAAATCATCATGGTGTCCTCCCTGTCAGAGACACAGGATATGAGGGACCATAATTTGGAATTAGATGAGGTTCTGTTTTCCTGCAGGAAATTCTCATGGACCCTTTGAGGAAGAGACCCCCCAAAATGAAAGGACAGCCTGATTTTTTCTGGGTGGAGTAAAGCAGCATCCTGAGCTCACCAGCTAGGTAAGAAGAAGGGGGGGTGCTTGGCCTGTCCAATGATGTCAAGCAAGCCTTTCCAGGACAAGTTCTTTGAAATTTTGTCTTGGTATTCTTGGTCAATAGTTTCTGGAAGAGAAAATAGAAGCTGTCCCTGGAAATGTTGGGCTGAAATTGAGTTTCCCCCAGTATGTCTTGGATAAAGGCTAGTGCAGTGCATTGGAAGACCCCAAGGAAGAATATTCCCATCTGAAAATTGACTTTTGATCCTAATAGGGAAATTCCCCCCTGATTTTGACATTTGTTCCACGCAGAGGCACTTTATGTCACTCTAAGGAGAAGGACAAAGTTAATTAGTTTGTTCCAAGCTATTTTATGGAATCCTGTCCTGGATGATCCAAAGATTTGCAGTTGATCAATGGTTGAGGAGACCCCATTTTCAAGATTCTTAAAATTTGAATCATAAGTCATCTTAGAGTATACATGAAAGCCTAAACACTTTGCCATGGGGGAAAATACCAGCTGATGTTGGCCAAGAGGGATTCCTATTTCCGGTAAAAGGGGGTTGTCTTGTCAACATGAAAAATTGAGCATTTTCAGTTCAAAGATGGCACCATGTTTCCTCCGCTATTCCAGGGAGTGAATGCCTTCAGTCAAAAACATCTTGGCCACCTCAGGAACTTAATGAGAAAACACAAGATGGAAAAAAAATTAAAATAGCCTATGGAGACTAAATATTTTTTCAGAGAGAGTTTTTGGTGTAGTAAGCTGTCATTTCACAGGATTTAAAGAAAAAAAGAAAGGGTGGAGCCTTGCAGAAGGCCTATATTCATGGTTAATTATTTGGAAAGTTAGTCTTCTATTTGGATGACAATGGAACAGCCCCAGAGGAAGCTTCAAATAATGAAAAACAGATAGGTTTTACACATCAGGAATCAAATTTAATGTATGAGTCAAGAAGGCTGGACAGAAGGACTTGAAATTCAAGAATAGTGCCATCACAGTTTTCCCTTCTCCCAATTTGAAATGGGGCCAGGTGTAAAGCACAAAAAGGGAATCTTTGATTCCAGATCCCTTTCTGCCTCCAATGTGGAATTCTGCCAATATAAAGTTGACATCTTCCCACTTTTTCAAGTGCCTGGTGATTAGAAGTTCAAAGACCTTACCCACTGAGCTAATTAAAGCAATTGGGGGGTAGGAGGAAGGGTTTTAGTATTAATCCTTTCCAACCTTCCTGACAATGGTGGTATTTGCCTTTTTCCAGAGTACTGGGATTTTTCTTTTACAAAGCATCTTTTTAAAAAGGGAGGCTAAAATGGGACATAAATTCTGGGAGGAGACTCAAAGAAAATCATTCTTAATGCCATTGATACCATAGGCCTTGTGCAGACAAATCTTTTGCAAGGCTAGACCAACCTGATCATAGACCACCAGCCTACTTTGGGTTGGAAAGGGGACATCATAAAAATATATTTCTACCTCTTGTGCAGCCATCCCCACAAAATTAAGGATTGCCTGCTCCCCTTTTTCATATTTCAGAAATCCCCTGGAGGTTCATGGAGGGAGGATATCCCCACCAGCCAAATTTTTGGAAAAGTGAAGAAACTTACAGAGGGATTTGTTGGAAGCATTCTCCAGCATACAGAGCCATTCTTGGTTCTTAAGGTGGTCAACCAGGCTGAGAAGATAAGAGTTACATTTTCTCTAACAACAGCAAATTCCTTGGTTTTGTTCAGGATGAACCATTTCCTTTCCCTGTTCCTGATTTTTACCCCTGGTTTCAGGGTTTAATTTCATCTGTCTGTGTTAGCCAAAAACTGCCTACTTAGTCTGTTCTATAGTGTCAAAAGGAAATTAGTCAGTTCCTCTGCCTGCTTATTGGGGGAGGCATTGGGTAACCAGGTTAATTGGGATGAGTCCTCTAAAATCCTGTCAGCATGCTCTTCTTTGAGTGAAATCCAATCAAGTGGGCTCCACCTATAATCGGGGAAAGATTTTGGGGCCTTAATGTGAGTGACCAATGCTTGGTGGTCCAACCCACAGTTTTTTTTCAGTCAAGACTTGATGCACAGCCTTTGACCCAAAGAAATTTTCCAAAACATGATCAATGGTGGTGCCTGCTCCCTTTTGTTAGAAGAAGGTGATAAAATTTTTTGGAGACACAAAAAATAAACCCACAGATGAGAGAGTACTTAGCAATTCCCAGGCCTTCACTTATGTTTTCCTGTATCCTGGGGGGTTCCAATGGGTATGGTGTAAGTTGGAATCCAGGCAGATGAGGGTGGGAAAAATCCTCAAGTTCAATCCAGAAAACCATCCTTCCAGTTCTGGGACCATAGCATATGAGGGTCCTGGGTTATAGACATTCAAAACCCTCAGCCTGGCTTGACTGATGGTTAGTTCAAGGGCAACCAGGGATTTGGATCCACCTGGTAGGAGCTTGAAGGATTTTGACGGTATTAATTGCTTGATGTATAGGATGGCCTTGTGAAAAGACTTCCATTATTTTGGGCTGTGTTCAAATGCTACAAGGGGACTCCAGGATGCGTGCAGGGGGGGGGGGGGAAGATCAATTTATTTACCCATGTTTCTTCAAAGATAATTTGTGGAAAATGTTAAAATACGTATGCACTTACGCGTGTGCTACATATGAGTGTAATCCAAATGGGATGCACATGTGAGCCTCTGCGGCCCATTGGACACACACATGGACCATATGTGCCTGTGTGGATGTCACGGATTTGGGGAAACTGGCCTCAAAACGCGTGAAACAGGCCTATTGGTACACAGGCCCTAACGGGCCCGGTGGGGTATATGGGCAAATACAGCCAGATGGGCTTGTATGGGCATAATTGGGCCCAAGGTTCATTTTGGACATACTTGGTCAGACAGGCTGGCCTGCCAAAGTATGTTGAACTCACTTTTTGGGCTTGGGGAGGCCCATTAGGGGCCGCCGCCCGTGTCAAAGCCCATTTGGGGCTGCCGCCCACTCAGGGCCACTGTTTTCGCTTGCCGCCCGTTTATGGGGCCCGACCGTCCGCGCAGGGCCGTCATAGGTGGCAGAGGGACTCAAAATGAAGTCCCCCCACCCCAGTCGCAGCTGCCGCGCTGGGTTGTGGCCACAGGGCTGGGGCCAACGGCCCAGGCTCCTCCCCCTCCCCTTGCTCACCATTGCAAGGAGGAGGGGGAGGGCTGGCTGGGTTGAACCAGCCAGTGACTGGTCACAAGAGGCAACCAGTCATGGTGGGGGGGGACCTGATCACCCCCCCACCAAATATGGTGGCTGGGCTGGTTGCAGAAAGGCAACCGGCGGTGGGGGGGAATTGACCACCCCCCCACCACCCAGAGGGGCGCTCTCCCCCCCCCTTTACCAAGGGGGAGGAGCAACGGGCTGGAGGGGATTTGACCACCCCCCAGCCCACCTACCTTGACAACGCCCTGGGGGTATTGACCTCCAGGGCCCCTGGTAGGGGGATTTGACCGCCCCCTCCAGGGATTTGAGTGAAAGAGGGGGGGGGCAGCATGTCCGCTGGTTACATCCCCCCCATGTGTGTCTGAGACCGGACCCAGGTGTGTCCTGGGTCCCAACTGGCCATTTGTATGGCCAGGGGCTGGTTGCATGAGGCAACCAGCCAGCATGTGAGGTAACAGGGCTGGTTGTAACAGACAACTGGCCAGGGGTTTGAACAGCTAAGGGGCTGGTTCAGCCCCATTAAGGTGGAAACACCAGAAATGACCCAAATAGGCTGGTTGTAAGGGTACAGGGACTGATGCCATGCAGGCTGATGTAGCCAAAACCAAGTAACAAGGCCTGTAAAGCCTGTAGAGCTCTTTTGGAGCGGAAAATTTGCCTTTTGGCTTGTTGTATCATGGGCTCACAAGAGGCCAATCTTTTGTAATTGAGGAGATCTTCTCCCTGCTGTTTTCCGTCATCCATTCATCATCCAATTGAATTCATCACCAATATCATCCAAAATATTTCCCCATTGTGAGAGCCAATTAGCAATTATTGACACAAGGTGTCCAGCATTTCTTTTTCTTCAAATACTGCTCATTTGCCTAAGCTAATTGCTGGTCATAATTATAACAGAAACAAGCTTTTTTAAGCATGTGGTGGGAAACTGCCTTGGAGAAATGAAATTTTAGCTGAAAAATGCAGAATGAGTCTTGGCACTGAGATGGGCTTGTCCCACAAGTGGCACAGTCTTCAAAAGTAATTTGGTGGTGGGGAGTGGAAGGAGGTTGGAAATAAGGGGATGGAGGTTGAGAGAGAAAAGGGGTACAGGGCCAGAAAGGGGGGGTTATTATTTTAAGCAGTGGGCTCAAAATTTTGTCATAACATGGGCTTGCAATGAGTCATCTTTTGAAATAGCTGTTCTTGAATGGAAAAGAAAGGAAAATTTTCTTTTTATCATTATTGGAAATACCTTTAGTCTTCTTGCTTAAACTATACTTGCACGGTAAACAAGTATTGAATCAACTTGGGCCCTCTAGAAATTCATTGGTTGAGTGGTCTTCACTGCACTGAGCACATTTGGGGAACTCTCTACACCATTTCCTGTAAGGGAAATGTTAAATTCACGGCTCATTGAACCATGCACACAGTTTGAATAGGGCTGTGTGGCACACCACATGGTCCAATCCAAGCCGTGTAAAACCCCCCAAATCTCAAAGAGTTTCACGGTGTGGTGCCCCATCCTGGACACCCGTACCGCCTTAAGACCTCAATTCATAAACTTTTGCAAACGTATCGCCCGGCTGGACAACTTATCCTCAGGCTCATCCAACTATTGTTTATCCGCGTCGCGCTCCGCGTCGCGCTCCGCTCCGCGCCGCGCCGCGCTCCTTTCATCCGCGCGCGTCGCGCGTCCTTTATCCGTGTTGCTTCTCATCTCCGCCGTTGTTATAGAACGTCCTCATCTTTGTTGGTTGCGTGTCTTCATCTTTGTCGTTGCGCCTCCCCTCTCCTCTTTGCTACCGTCGCGCGACGCTCATCCATGATCTACTGAATCCATCCCGACCGCTCCCGCAAGCATTTGGCAGATCCTTGACCAACGCGAGCGACCGCATGGTTGCCTTCCCGTTTCCGCTCTATTTGTAGAATCCGTTGTATATAGTCTAACAGGGCCTCCTGCCCATATAAGGAGGGGCTCTCCCCTGCCTTTTTGCCGACCATATTCCATCATCCTAGTACCTGAGATCATCGCATCATCATTGCATGATCATTTCCTCAGCATCTCATCATCATAAGCAATTTATCCGTGGGCATCCTTCCCCACTTATCTGAGCAAATTATCCGGGTATATCTATGATTGCCCCTTGATCCTTTGAGCCTCCATACTCAAAACTCTGTCCTTTGTGACCTTGATCCTTATCACCAACCAATAGCCTTGCTGGTTGAAGAAGAATTCCTGTCTGCCTGAATTCTTGAGTGTGTTATACCACTCTGATCCCTTTTTTCCGACCATACTGGTCTTGATCTCCTTTGATCATCTTTCTGGAGCCAATCACGTTTGATTGAAGAGGTTTTATTAAGCTTAAAACCTGGAGTGTTATACCTCCCTTCTTCTTTGGGGTTAAATTTCGCCACGCTATTCTTGAGTTCCTTGAGAAGTGTTGGGATATTCTTGCTCAAATTCGTTATTGAATTGCTTCTAGAGCTTCATAAACAAATTGCTTTTGTTTTGTTCAGCCTCCCACAGTTATCTGGTACCCTTCAAGCGCTTGATTGCGGAGAGTTGGGCAGGTTCATTGAGAACCTGGAGGTTGGTTGGGATTGAGTTGATCTTTCCTAATCAGCTGCTGACGACCAGAGTTATTAGCTTGTGGGCGTTGTTACTTACAAACTGCCTTGTTCTATTGAACTCGGAACAAACCTTGACTTATTTGTTCAAGTCTTGCCCTGCACCATCTTGTCTCAGATAGTGTTGTTTCCATCGCTACCGACAACTCTTATCCCTCTTCTCTTAGTTTGATTTCTCATCCATAAGGTTCTGGACCTTGATTCCGGTTACATTAAAATATTATTGTAACTCCTAGGAGGGCAGCCTAAACAGCACCTTTCCCCTCCACAGAACTGCCACGGCTTAGCACCGTTTGGAGTCTTACAACGGTCAACCCAGCCTAGTCCGCCGGCATGTGGGATTCCAAGCGACTACATTTTAGCTGTGTGGAGTTGTACACGGCTCAAATGTAGTCGTGTGGCATCCCACATGTCACCAGACCGCGGTGAGCCAAAAAAAAAGGATGAAAGGGTACTACCATAACACATAAAATAAATAAACCTTCCAAAAAACAGAAATCAACAAAAAAAGCAAAGAATGTTCATTTTTTGGTTAAAATAAATAAATAAATAGATAAATAAAAAACAAAAAAAACTGGTACTATCCAATGGACTAGCCCTAAAGTAAAAAGACCCAAAAAAACAGAAGTAACTGGACTAGCCTTAAAGTAAAAACACCAAAAAAACAGACAAGTAACATGACAATCCCCAAAGTACAAACACCAAAAAAAAAGACAAGTAACTTGACAATCCCTAAAGTAAAAACACCAAAAAAATACAATGAACTTGACAAGCCCTAAAGTAAGTTGAACTTGACTATCCCTAAATTAAAAGGGCCCAAAAATTCAAGAAGTGTTTTGACCAGGCCTAAAGTAAAAGTGACAAAAAAAAATACAAGTCTTTTGACCAGCCCTAAAGTAAAAAAACAAAAAAAAACAAATTCAACTTGTGTTAAGCTGATCCCATCCCAAACTTAACCTAATTCAATCTTGTGATGGAATCAGCCCAACAAAAGTTGAACTTACTTACCATTAAACTCTCATTCAAAACACTCAATATAATGATGTTAACTCAAAACACTCAACATAATGATGTTCAAAATGTGATAAACCTTCATGTTAATAGAACTTGTTAGCTGCATTAGAATTACAAATTATATGAAACCAAATGATGAAATGAAGTCAAAGGCTATAATATCTATAATCTAAATTAAATTTGCAGTTGATCATTTAGATGATCAACCCAACCAGAGGCTTTTTTATAAATCAAGGAACATGGTTTTGCTACAATGGGCGGGATTGGAATCATTTCTCCCTCAAGTACTAATAGAACCCAGTGGTTATTGTTCAAAAATGAAGTGAACATTGGATCTGATTGATCAGTAACACCATTTTTAATTGGAGTATAATTATCACATGAATCCAATGAAATTAAACATATAGGTTTGGAATATGTGTCTGCTATGATTTGACCCATGTCTAATTTTGCCAGCAATTTTGAGGAGGGAATCTTTTCATTGATTTCTTCAACATCAAGTCTTTTTTTAATATTTTTAACCTCCTTTGCACCACCAAGCATCTTAATGTAGCTTGCTTTATGTTTCTCTAATTTTTCAATCATTTCCTTCCTAACTTTAAACCAACCATGTTCTTCATAACCAAGAGATTTAGAAATGACTCTAAATACCCAATTCCCATCTCCAATTGGATCCCAAGCCTCACCAAAGAACTTATGGAATTTCTTGGGTATTTGATTGAGGTATTTCACGTTTGTTTCCTATCATTAAAACTAAATTATTATTCATTTCTTTAATTGGATCAATGAAATGAATACTCACCAAAGATAAGCCCCTGGTTGAGATTTGCTGCACATTCTCTTCCTCTGAAGAGGATTCTGATTCAAAAGTAAGTGATCCTGATTCACTTTCAGTCTCTTCCTCTGAACTATGAAATTCAGATTCAGATTCTGCCAACTTTGACTAAAAATCCATCATTAGTTGGTAACTAAGCTCATTAAACCAAAAAAATGAACATATCCCAAAAGAAAAGACTTACAATCTTTTGTCTTTTCTTGTTTGGAGCCCTTCTAGTTATTTTTCACCCCTTGAGTTGTTTTTCAACATGCTCAAACCAAGATGGTTCTTGCCGCATATCTGTCAATTTTGGCCTGCCCCTACTTGATTGAAAGACTTTAGGTTCAAGTCTTGGCTTTTATTGATATTTTGTAATCTTGTGAATGATATGCTTCTATAGGCCGCTTTGCTTGTGATCTGGAGATTCCAAGATGATTTCATTCACTTTTTGATGTAACTGAGGAATGCTTAGCATTTCATCAACATCACATTGGAAAAATTCAAAAGGATCAACCATCAGTGAATTAGGATTTATTAATCAAAAAGAATGAATCAAAAAGAATTAATCACATAGTGATTTGGACAATCCAACTTGAACAATCCAACTTAAGCCAACTTACAGAACTAGAACTGTAAGGGTCATAGTCCAACCTCCACTGAGGATGAACATCTGTGGGTACCACAGATCCTCTGAATGCTAGACAATCACCTATTTGGTGGGAACAGGGAAAACCCATAGTCTTGGGATATGACTTGGTGCACGCTTTGCCATCATGATCACATTTGGATTTATCAAATTTTTCCCTAATAAGATGAATTGCCTCTAAAGACAATTCGTAACCCAATGGTAAAAGTTCAGGTGGAAGAACTGTCCCTAACTTAATTCAAGATTTATAAAGTGACACATGAACCAATTCAATTTGATTTGAAACTGTTATGTCAAGGCTTTTCCAAACATCTAATAGGTTTCCAAAAGATTTTGCAAGGAATTGTTTGAGAGTTGCATGGGCCCCTTCAACCAAAGATGTTGTTTTGTTTTGAAAATAAGGTTTTATACAAGTAAACGCTGTTACAAAAGTCTCTTTGATAGGGAAAATTTTATTTTCCATATACTTGAGTACATCCTCATAGTCTTTCAAGAAAAAATATACAAGTCAAAAGGTCAGAACCCAAAACTAGGAAGAATGAGAATCAGTGATTTGGACCTACTCTGAGCTTGGCATCATTGACCTCTGCCTCCTCCTCAGTCTTTGAGGCCCCATACTTTGCCCACAGAGTCATAAAGCTTTTCCGTTCCTTAAATGTCATTAACAAAGCACAATTTAAAGTTTGCTTGTATTTTTTTGGACAAGTGCCAAGTGCCACATTTTCTTGATGACTCAGCAAAACTAGATTCAATAGTAAAAATCAGGGCTTGTTCACGGTCCGTCACAAAGACTTTTGGAAGTCTCTCAGGATCATAATCCAACTACTTTAATGCATTTACAGACCAACTGTAAAAATCAAACATTTCTTTTGTTATAAAAACAAGAGATTTTGTGAACGTTTTCCAATTGGCTGTCATTCCTACAACATGCAATAGTGGGGTTTTGAAATTATTTGTGTTATAAGTACAATCCAAAATAGCAATATGATGGAATTTTTTTGAGAGCTTTACTGCCTCAGGATGTGCTAAGTACAGTGCCTTCAAGTGACCCTCTCCACTGAGCTTTGACCGGTGAATCCAACTTGTTTATTCAAGCTGTTCATAGAGTACCTCCATAACACTTTTACCCTTTAGTTCTGCAAGTGTTACCTTCCTCTTAGTGTTATAGATTTTTTGGAATTTGTAACGTATTGATCCCATCTTTCATGCCTTGCTTGAGTAAATCCAAGGCTTTCTCAGAGATTCCCCTCAGTTAAGGATGCACAGAGGGATTTTCAGATGGTTGATTGTCATTTTGGGTTTCTTTATAGGAGATTCACCACAAGGGGCCTGCCTTTGTGCAACTTGCATGGATTGAAAACTTGCACCCAACCTTCCTTGTGCAAGTTTGTCTAGAACTTTTGGTAAGAAGTTTTCCTGAATAGGAACCATGTCTATCACAGGCTAAATCCACATATTGGTCAAGCTTTGAGTTAAAAACTGTTAAAGCGTAACCATGCTTCATTTACCCTGTTTGAAAATGGTTTTGTGCCTCTTCCCTAGTAGGAAAAGCTCTCACAGGAGGTGGGTCAAGTGGATCTGTCATAGTTACATAGTTATATTGATGGCATGCACTCCATCAGTTTCAATCCAATTAAATCCATCAAAGACCAGTAACATAAAATTTTACTCACAACCAGAGGTCAAATCCCACTGTGAAACATTTTATTCCTCAATTTTCACCTTTCATGAGGATACAATTGGGGCTTCCAATGTTTCATTACCCAAATCCTTTTTTTCTTCTTCAAAAGCTTTGTTGAAGGCACTATAAATGTAGATCTTCCACACAGCCACGTCAGAAGAAGGAGGACTTGCCACTGTTCCAATTACAAAAAAATGCAATGGTATACTTCAGTATTCAATCCGAATTTCAATTGAAAAAACAAAGTTTGCTCACTTTTGAGTTGAGAAAGAATTGTTTGCAGATTTTTATATGATTTCAATTTTCACTTTAATTTCAATTTGGTTTCACTTTAAAGTCTCTTTGGGATTGCTAGGGGTGGAACAAGAGTCCCATAAAGTATGCGTTGATCCCAATTTGGGTTGATGGAACCCAAGTGTGGTCCAGGGGGTGCCCAAAATTCTTGCCCAACTTCCGGGGGGTTGTGCACCCCCAAACATGGCGTTTTTGAGCCATGTACGGGGGTACACATCCCAAATTAGCCGTGTTTGGGGGGTACACGGCTTCTACACAACCCCCTGGGGGTTGCGCATGTTTGAAAAGGCCCTTTGTAGTTGTCTATGGGCCCCCAAAGCTCATTTGAGCCGTGTAGGGCCCTGCACAACTACCACACGGTTGGAGCCACAAATTCTTCCTGTAATTCCCCATTACTAGGAATTGGTTACATTGTGGGGTTTGGGGTTGAAAATTCTTTTTACAATGGTAATCATAGTTCCAAAAAATGCCTGACCAATCTTTCATTGTTGTTAAAGGATGTGATGAGGGGGCCAGCCTTTTTCTTGTTTTTTAATCCAATCCATCTGATACAAGCAACTTTCAAGGCCTCAAATTTGTTCTCAAATGCTAGTATTTTGTGGTTTACTGGGATTGCAACATTGGAGAATTTGGGGACTCCATGAGCCATTCCTGAAAATGTGCTGGGTGTTTCCTCAAGGCTTGGGTGAACCTACTTAGACCTCATTTATTTTTTCTCAATCTGCCACTTCTGATGTGCTTTTTTCTTGTAAAAGAAAGAAAGAACACCAGAAGGCAAGAATCTTGTAACTCTCACTGTCACCAGTTCTCTGTTGAAAAAAGAATCCAGTTTAGAAATATTTTTGTTTGCCAACTGAAAAAGGGCTACCAATGGGACCTCTTTGAGGGTGGAGGTGTTGGGGTTGGAATGGATCACTACTATCTTGGGCTTCCATTTCAGTGCTGATGTGAGCTTGGGCCAAGGGGGGGGGGGGTGCAATATGGGTGGAAGTGACATGGAATTCCAAGTTAAAGAGGATTTTGTTACTACTGAAACAGAAAATTTCTTCAGGGTGGCTGGAGACTCCAGGATGCTGGTCAGGTGAGCCAACTGCTTCTTCATGTCTGCAAATTGTAGGGCCATTGGGGTGATCACCAAATTCAGGTTGTAAACTTTGACTCCAAGAACTGTTGGGATTGATCTGCCTTGGCAAAAAGGGTTAAGATTAACTTGGCTATGCTTGGGTAAAGGGAGAATCTCTTTGTCATAACTTGCACAACTGAAAACCAACTGAGAGTCAAGGCCTAAAAAAAAAGGCTATGAAACCGGCTGAAAGGCCATTTCACTTTGCAGTTGTTATGGTGTCACATATCACCATGTGACACTCCTTTTGGATTTTGATGCATCTCTTCTCAAAACCTCATGGAGGAAGGTGTGACAAAAGGAAGGGGGGAGGCTTTCTGGTATGTTTGGGGGTAGGGGAGTTTTTTTTTTGGTGGGAAGGGTGAAAATGATATGGTTGCAGGAAGAAATATGGGGAACCATCCTGTTATTTGAATGTCCATATTAAGATTGGCTGGCTTCTGAAGAATTAGGAAAGTCCAGGAAACAAGAGGACATGTGGGTTAATTTTAATTTTAAAATATTTCTCCTAACAGGTTTCCTGTTTTGGGTTTGCTTTCCGTGGTTTTCTCAAACCAAACCAGAGACTAAGTAATAAATTAAGCTCATTTTACTCACCAACCACATGAAAGGAGCAATAAGGAAGTAATTATTACCTAAGTAATTCAAGTATTCAATAAAATATTTTCCTTTCTTTTCCACCTTATTGTTTCAATTAAGGGTGATGTTAAATTCACAGCTCCAACCGTGTGGTAGATGTGTAAGGCCCTACACAGCTCAAATGAGCCATGGGGGCCCCAAGACAACTACAAAGAGCCGTTTCAAACATGCGCGACCCCCAGGGGGTTGTGTAGGAGCCGTGTAAACCTCAAAAACAGCTTATTTGAGCTGTGTACCCCGTAAATGGCTCAAATTAGCCGTGTTTGGGGGTGCACAACCCCCCGGAAGTTGTGCCAGAATTTTGGGCATCCCCTGGACCACACTTGGGTTCTGTCAACCCAAATTTGAGATTAAAGCATACTTTGTGGGACTGTTGTTCCACAACTAGCAATGAAAAAGAGACATTAAAGTGAAAACCAAGTGAAATTGAAGTGAAAACTGAAATCATAAATCATATAAAAATCTGCAAACAGTTCTTTCTCAACTCAAAAGTGAGAAAACTTTGTTTGTTCAATTGATATTTGGATTGAATGCTGAAGTATACCATTGCATTTTTTTTTGCATGGGAACAGTGGCAAGCCCTCCTTCTTCTGACATGGCTGTGTGGAAAGTCTACATTGATAGTTCCATCAACAAAGCTTTGGAAAAAGAAAAAAAGGATTTGGGTAATGAAACATTGGAAGCCCAAATTGCACCCTCATCAAGGGTTAAAATTGAGGAAAAAAATGATTCACAAATGGACATGACCCCTGGTGGTGAGTAACATTTTATGTTACTAGTCTTTGTTGTATTTAGTTTGATTGAAACTGATGGGTGCATGTAACTATGAAACTATGACTTAACCAATAAATATTTACTAGATCCACTTGACCCACCACCCTTGAGAGCTTTCCCTACTAGGGAAGAGGCACAAAACTATTGTCAAACATGGGAAATGAAGCATGGTTAAAATTTAACAGTTTAAAACTCAAAGCTTGACCAATATGTGGATTTAGCCTGTGATAGACATGGTTCCTATTCAGGAAAACTTCTTACCAAACGGTCTAGAAAAACTCACACAAGGAAGGTTGAGTGCAAGTTTTTAATCCATGAAAGTGCACAAAGGCAGACCCCTTGTGGCGCCTCTCCTACAAAGAAACCCAAAATAACCATCAACCATCTGAACATCCCTCTGTGAATCCTCAACTGAGGAGAATCTTGGGGGTGGCCTTAGACAATCTAGTAGAATGCATGAATGATGGGCTCAATACGTTACAACTGAAGAGAAAATTGAGCAAGATTGATGGGCAGGATTATGTTTTTGACCAAACAATCTATAACACTAAGCAGAAGGTCACACTTGCAGAACTAAAGGGAAAAAGTGTTATGGAGGTACTATATGAACAGCCTGAAGAAACAGGTTGGATTCACCAGCCAAAGTTCAGTGGAGAGGGTCACTTGGAGGCCCTGTACTTAGCACATCCAGAGGCAGTAAAGCTTTCAACAAAATTCCATCATATTGCTATTTTGGATTGTACTTATGAAACAAATAAGTACAAAACCCCACTATTGCATGTCGTAGGAATGAAAGCCAATTGGAAAACTTTCACAAAAGCTCTTGTTTTTATAATAAAAGAAACGTTTGAGTTTTACAGTTGGTCTGTAAATGCATTAAAGGAGTTGGCTTATGATCCTGAGAGACTTCCAAAAGTCTTTGTGACAGACCGTGAACAAGCCCTGATTTGTGCTATTGAATCTAGTTTTGCTGAGTCATCAAGAAAATGTGGCACTTGGCACTTGTCCAAAAAAATACAAGCAAACTGTAAAGTGCGCTTAGCTATTGAGGTTGAAGGATGGAAAAGCTTTATGAATCTGTGGGCAAAGTATGGGGCCTCAAAGACAAGGAGGAGGCAGAGGTCAATGATGCGGAACTCAGAGTAGGTCAAAATCACTGCTGATTATTCTTCCTAGTTTTGGGTTCTGACCTTTTGACTTGTATAGTGTTTCTTGAAAGACTATGAGTATGTACTCCAGTATATGGAAAATGAAATTTTCCCTATCAAAGAGACGTTTGTAACAGCGCGGAGTTGAATAAACCCAGATTGTGGAAACAAAAAAACATCTTGGGTTGAAGGGGCCCATGCAACTCTCAAACAATTCCTTGAAAACTCTTTGGGAAGCCTGTTGGATGTTTGTAAAAGCCTTGACAATTCATTTTCAAATCAAATTAAATCAATTCATGCATCACTTTATAACTGTTGAATTAAGTTAGGGAAAGTTCTTCCACCTGAACTTTTACCATTGGGTTACAAATTGTCTTTGGAGGAAATCCATCTTGTTAGGGAGCAATTAAAGAAGTTCAAACATGATCATGATGGCAAAGTCTGCACCACTTCATATTCCAAGACTATGGGTTTGCCCTGTTCCCACCAAATAGGTGACCGTCTAGCATTCAGAGGATCTGTGGTACCTGGAGAGGTTCATCCTCAGTGGAGGTTGGAATATGACCCTTTCAGTTCTAGTTCTGTAAGTTGGCTTAAGTTGGATTGTTCAAGTTGGATTGTTCAAATCACTATGTGATTGATGCTTTTTGATTAATGAATCCTAATTCACTGATGGTTGATCCTTTTGAATTTTTCTGGTGAAATGTTGATGAAATGCTAAGCATTACTCAGTTAAGTTAAAAAGTCAATGCAATGATCTTGGAATCTCCAGATCATGAGCAAAGCAGACTATTGAAGTATATCATTCAGAAGATTAGGAAATATTGATCAATGCCAAGACTTGAACCTAAAGTCTTACAATCAAGTAGGGGAAGGCCAAAATTGACAGATAAGCGGCAAGAACCATTGGGGTTTGAGCTTGTTGAAAAACAACTCAAGGGGGGAAAAATAACTAGAAGGGCTCCAAAAAAGAAAAGATGAAAGATTGTAAGTCTTTTCTTTTGGGATATGTTCATTTTTTTGGTTTAATGAACTTGGTTACTAACTAATGATGGATGGTTAGTCAAAGTTGGCAGAATCTGAATCTGAATTTCATATTTCAGAGGAAGAGACTGAAAGTGAATGAGGATCACTTAAATTGGAATCAGAATCATCTTCATAGGAAGAGAAAATGAAGCAAAGCTCAAAAAGAAGCTCATCTTTGGTGAGTTTTTGTTTCATTGATCCAATTAAAGAAATGAATAATTATTTAGTTTTAATTATAGGAACCAAACTTGAAATACCTCAATCAAATAACCAAGAAATTCCATAAGTTCTTGGGTAAGTTTTGGGATCCAATTGGAGATTGGAATTGCAGATTTAGAGTCATTGTTAAATCTCTTGCTTATGAAGAACATGGTTGGTTTAAATTTAGGAAGGAAATGATTGAAACATTAGAGAAACATAAGGCAAAGCTACATTAAGATCCATGGTGGTTCAAAAGAGGTTGAAAAGATTAAACAAAGAGTTGATGTTGAAGACATCAATGAAAAGATTCCCTCCTGAAAATGGCTGGCTAAATTGGACATGGGTCAAATCATAGCAGACACATATTCCAGAACTAAATGTTTAATTTCATTGGAGTAATGTGATACTTATACTCCAATGAAAAATGGTGTTACTGATTAATCAGATCCAATGTTCATTTCCTTTGTAAACCATAACCATGGTGTTCTATTAGTAATTGAGGGAGAAATGATTCCAATCCCGCCCATTGTAGCAAAACCACGTTTCTTGATTTCTAAAAAAGCCTCTGGTTGGGTTGATCATCTCAAAGATCAACTGCAAATGTATCCTAGATTTTAGTCAATTTTGACTTCATTTCATCATTGGGTTTCATATAAATTTTAATTCTAATGCAGCTGCCAAGTTCTATTAATATAAAGGGTTATCACATTTTGAAAATCATTATGTTGAGTGTTTTGAGTTAACATCATTATATTGAGTGTTTTGAATGAGAGTTTAATGGTAACTCAGTTCAACTTGTGTCGGGCTGATTCCATCACAAGCTTCAATTATGTTAAGCTTGGGATGGGATCAGCTTAACAAAAGTTTAATTTGTTCTTTTTTTGGTGTTTTCACTTTAGGGCTGGTCAAAAGACTTGTATTTTTTTGGGTACTTTGACTTTAGGGCTGATCAAAAGACTTGTATTTTTTTGGGAACTTTTCCTTTAGGGCTGGTCAAAAGACTTCTTTAATTTTTGGGCCCTTTCACTTTAGGGCTAGTCATGTTGAAATTACTTTAGGGATGGTCAACTTAGTCGTATTTCTTTTTGTGTTTTTACTTTAGGGCTTGTCAAGTTACTTGTGTGCTTCTTTGGTGTTTTTACTTTAGGGCTAGTCCAGTTACTTGTGTTTTTTTGGGTCTTTTTACTTTAGGGCTAGTCCATTGGATAGTACCAGTTTTTTTATTTTGATTTATTTATTTATTTATTTGTTTTTTTAACCAAAAAATGAAAATTCTTTGATTTTTTGGTTGATTTCTGTTTTTTTATAAGTTTTATTTAGTTTAACGGTTGTGTTAGTACCCTTTCATTCTTTTTCCTTATCCTTTTTTTTTGCTCACCGCCGTCTGGTGCCGTGTGGGATGCCACACGACTACACATGAGCCGTGTACCACTCCACACTGCTTGAATGTAGTCGTGCGGAAGCCCACATGGCAGCAGACCAGGCTGGGTGGGCCGCAAAACTCTGTGAGACGTGGGGGGTTGTACACAGCCCAAACATAACCGTGTGCATGGCTCAATGATCCGTGAATGTATCATCACCCTTCAATTAATCATTCTTTGACTCACTTTTTTTGTTTTCTTTTGATCAGATTGCATCAATTATGAAAAACCAATCCATGTATGAAGAATAAGGACTAAAAAATCATGATGAACAGGTACAAAAGTACCAGGCTGAAATCAAGGTCCACTGAAATTCCATCCAAGAGGCTCATTTACCTCTATTTTCAAATTAACAACTATCAACAGCACTCAAGATCCTCAAGACAAATAAAGAAAATAAGATATGCTCCAAGGCACAAATAATTCAACTTGAAATAAAAAATCAGCCCATTAGTGGTGGTGTGAAGAATTTGGTAGAAAATCAAGCCCTTATCAAAAATAAGTCTCAATTTGAAGTGGCAAAGATGTTTGGTATCCCTGGAAATTAACTCTCAAGAAAAATTGTAGATGCTTTAGAGGGAAATAAAAATCAAAAAATTTCCTCAAGAGTTCAAAAATCAAAGATTTCTGAAGAGATTATTGCCTCAATGTTGATAAATCTAGAAGAAAGCCCCTTTTCTTTTTTGAATGATCCCACCAGTCACATAAAGAAAAAAACTTTATGTTACTGTTTCCATCCACTCCATTCATAAGCTCCTCAAGTGCATTGAAATCACATGGAAGATGGTGATTATAGTCCCTCAGAAGTGGAATTAGGCTTCCTTCCTACAACAGAAACACAATTTTGTTCAAAATTGTTTCACTGATTTTGGAAGAAATCTTATATTTATTTAAGATTCTGGGTTTGCTTCCCAGAATCAGCCCATTCATGACTATTTGCTTTCTGGTAAGTAGTTTTTTATTTTTTATTTATTTTATTTATTTTTATTTATTTATTTATTTTTATTTATTTATTTTTATTTATTTATTTATTTTTATTTATTTATTTTTATTTATTTATTTTTATTTATTTATTTTTATTTATTTATTTTTATTTATTTATTTTTATTTATTTATTTTTATTTATTTATTTTTATTTATTTATTTTTATTTATTTATTTTTATTTATTTATTTTTATTTATTTATTTTTATTTATTTATTTTTATTTATTTATTTTTATTTATTTATTTTTATTTATTTATTTTTATTTATTTATTTTTATTTATTTATTTTTATTTATTTATTTTTATTTATTTATTTTTATTTATTTATTTTTATTTTTGTTTTACTTTAGTTATTTTTTATTAAAAGTTTTCTTGCCTATTTCTTGCCTATTTCTTGCCTATTTCTTGCCTATTTCTTGCTTATTTCTTGCCTATTTCTGGCCCATTTCTTGCCTATTTATTTCCTATTTGTTGCCTATTTCTTGCCTATTTCTCCCCTTTTCTTTATTTCTGCATCCTAGGCCAGGCTGCCTTTCTAGAAACCAATGCCAAGGGGAGAATGATCCACATAATCAGAGCCCTGGAAAAATAAGGCATGATCAACTTTGATCTTCTCAACAAGGCTTGCAAGAAAAAAGAATGTACTTTCACCTTAGATATTTACCCACTTTCTCACTTTCATTTGTTGCTCTTTTTGCAAATAATGTTTTTCCAGGAGGATGAAAAGGAGCTTAATCATCTTCATTTTCTTTTTTTATTTGTCTTGATTCTTGTCCCAGGATGGTGATCAGTAAAAATAAACCTCTTATTGTGAAAGCTTCCAGAACTATGAAAAAGATTAAATGGAAAAATAAAAATAAAAAATGACTTTCTTAATAAAATTAAACTTTTGGAGCTCTTTATTCTCTGAAAACTTTTCTTCCTTCACAAAATCATTCTATTTTAAAAAAATTAAAAAAGATTATGAAAAAGATCATTTCATATTCAAAAATAAATTGGATATTTAGAAATTGAACTCTTCCTCTTATTCCAACTTCTTCCTTACCATCCCCTTTTCCTTTTTGGACTTCTTCTTTCTAAGAAAATGGATAAATACACAAAAAAGATTAATTTTGAAACTTTGTGAATTCTGTTTTGATAAAAATTAACCACCATTGAACTTAACACAAAATTTTGCCTTGACCTTTGTCTCCTCTCTTTTCCTTCCAAATATTCAAAACCTGATGGATCTCTTTTAGTTGATGATTGAGAGATTTTCTTAAAATTATAGGCTGCTGCTTTTGATCTTTGAGTAGAATCAGGATTTTGGATTTGAAGAAGTTGATACCTCTCTCAAAAAAGCTTCTGAATTTCACCAAGATAAAATTGTTGTTCACCAGGTTTCAATTTCTGGAAGCCTTCAAAAATTTAATATTGGTATATATTTTAATTTCATTATTTTTAAGGAAATTGATAATTTTTTAATTCTTCATTAGAAGCAGGGATACTAGTTAATTTGCTAAAGCAGAATAGAAATCAGTAAGAAAGATATTTATTTGAGTTGAAAAACAAGAAAGAAAAAACTCAAAGGAGGGTTTGAAATTCCATTGAATCTTATTTAAATTTTTTAATACATGGTATAACCATAAAATAGGATCAATCACCGTTTAAACAGGAAGTAGATGAATAAAATACCTGAAAAAATTAATCAATAATTTTGGGGGATAGTGGCTCCTTTTTCCACAAACATTATCTCCACAGTTTGTAAAACTAATGAGCTTTTTGACTTGTTTCTGGGAGGCTTCAATAGCTCTTTTGTGAAGTTGAATACTAATTGAATTATATATTTTATGAAAAAAATGGTAAAAGTAGCCTGTAGAGGGATGGATGAATTTTTTTTATAAGAATGATTTTGTTCTATTATTGAAGTACTGGTTTTTCAAAGGTGGAAATGTTTTAAGACCAAAGAAGAGAATTTTTTTTAACCAATATTCAAGGGGGAAATAATCAGGTTGGAATTAAATAATAGAGAAATCTTGCTAAATTTTTCCTGATGAGATGATTCTGATTTCAACTTGACCACCTTATAGCACTGTTTCTGGAAAATTAACCAGTCTTATCCAGATTTGAAATTTTTCCAGAAATAGGTTCAGATTTATTTGAAGATATGCCAGAGACAGAGAACATTATTTGAAGATGGGAACAAATTTGCAATTTAACTTTTCAATGATTCTGATTTTGATTTGAAGATCAACCTTGGCTCTTCATCTTCAAATATAGCTTGAAATTGAGTGAGGGCCCAGCGATAGTTTTTGGCTTTATATTGATATTAAAAATAGAAAGTAACTAAGAAATTTGTTTAACAATTATTTAAGCCAATAATATGAAGAACAGAAATTCAAAATTTTTTGTTCAATATGTGCAGTCCATCATAAAAAAATTTGGAAAACCTTTGGCAAAATTGATGGAATCAGGGTTTGAAATAAATAAAGAACTGATGTGTCAATCAACATTATCAATTCTTTATACAAAAGCAGAATTTCAAATTCAAATTAAAAAAGATTCAATGGGAGATTCCCCATCAAGATATTCTTTTTTTAATTTGTGATATTTTCTTTTAAATGGTGCTTAGTTTTGTATGGACAGGGGAGTTTCAGGATTTTATGGGAGAATTTGAGGCTGCATTTGGCAACTGAACACATGTATGTGTATGTGTTTTTGGGGGTGGATGCATCCCAAAACAAAATTCACCCCAAAACATATACACCCCTGTTTGCAAAAAATGGGGTGGTGGGGGGGTGGTGAAGGGAAGGCAAGGGGGAGAGATACAGGGTTGAACCTGTATGTCCAGCCCCACCAGAAATGGGGGCCGCAACATACAGTGTGCATGGCAATGAACACTTACACATACACCTTGCTGATGTGGTGGCATTTTATAGACACAGATTGGTAACTGGTTGTGGCCTGCGCGTGGGCAGGCTCAGCATTTGGGCATTGCGCTCATGCTCAGCAATAAGAACAAGTCAGCTCAGCATCAGTATTTGGGATCAAGACATGGCTACAGAAGGCACATCAGGTGGTTCTGGTAAGTGGGGGGGCTCCAAGTAGGGCCCAGAGGGGGTCATGAGAAGGAAAAACTGTGCAGACGCAACGGCAACTGGACAATGGTATTTGAGTGGCTACAGGAAGGCGCAACGGGTGGTCACAGTAAGTGCAAGGGGGTCCAAGTAGGGCGCAGAGGGCTTCATGAGAAGGAAAAACCGCGCAGATGCGAAGGCACGCATGCAACAGGATTTGGGAGGCTCCAAGTAGGGCGTGGAGGGCGCCATGAGAAGGACAAATAGGATGGACGTAGTAGCACAAGGGGTTGGTTTAGGCTTTCTGTTTCTCAGGTTTCTTTCTGGTTTTTTTTGGTTGTTTTTGTGCCTATACTTAGGTTAGTTTGTGGGGAAAGGTACAATACCCTTCCCCATTGCCATCCTAAGGAAAGGGGGGGGCATGCCACCAGGGAAGGAAGGAATTCATACATATATATATCTCTAAAGGGTGCATCCTACTCCTTAAAGATGCTAGAACCAATAAATTCCAAACTTAAGGAAAACTTGGAGAGTTCCTAACTCTTGGTTCCACATCTGGGGTTCTGGCCAGGAAATAATCTTTTGTTCTCAGTCTCTCAAAGGTAACACAGGATGCTTCCAAAAAAAGCCCCAAGATCCAATTTTCTGCCTAATTTTCCTCTACAATTGGCTCCCAACGTCCCAACTCAACCTCCACCACTGGCTGCTCATGCTGCTAGGATGGGAAGTTTTGCCCCCCCATTGGGGAAAGGGTTGTTGGTAATGGCGGTTGAGGCTCCTTGTGGTGTATAGCTTAGGCCAAGGGACTTTCCTCACCTCTGGTTCAACACTGCAGATGTGGAGCAATTTCTTGCTAGGCTCAAAGGGATCACAAACTCCAAGGGTGCAATGGGCACGGATCAGGTCTGTAATATTTTCCTCTTTATCATGGAGGAGGAGAAGCTTTGGGAGGTGGAGGATATGGTTGGGTATGAGAGGCAGGATTGGGGAAAATTAAAAAGCAAAATCTTGGCAAGGTGGGGAAAGGGCAAGCCTGGTTTCTGGGAAAGAAATTTTGAACAATCTGTGGTGGAAGCAAGCAAGCATGGAGGAGTAAGGAGGCGCAAAGGTCTGGTGGAGTACATGTCAAAGGTTGAGCAGATCTATGGGTACTTGGCAAAGAACAAGGTTGTTGTGGGGAAGACGGGAGCCATGAAGTGGGCATTTTTGGGTGGGCTTGAACTACAACTTTTCTGGCAAGTGCAAAGGTATCTGTACAATCATGGCTTGGCCAAAATATTGTTAGAAGGGAGCGTTGCAATTCTCCCAGACCTATTGGACATCTTCCAGGCCGTGGAGAGCAAAATTGAACTAGAAAAGCTCATTGCAGACATGGCAAGGACGTACTCAGCAGTCTCCAAGACGTTGGTGAGGCTCTTGGTGCTGGCCTCTACACAAGCTCCGGCCACAGAATTGTTGACACACTTTTGCACTGTGGAGCCCCAGCAAGCGCCTGAATCATCAATGGAAAAAATGACCAAGATCTTGCGGTATCTGCAAATCTTCCTTGACTGGATAACGGCACTGGCCCAGCCGCACAAAACACTGCCTCATATGGTGGAAGTCTTCTAGCCTCCCAGCGGGCCCTTGGGGAGGGGGGGGGGGGGGGTTTGTGGGACAGGCTTGTATGTACTGCGGGGAAAAGGGGCACTGGAAGTTAGGGTGCGCCCACCTCACTCAAGACATAAACAAGGGGTTGGTTTGCACGTCCGGCTGGAAGTAAATATTCCCAATGGGTGAGCTGGTAGACTTGAAAACAGGTCAGCCGCCTCCTATGGTGCAAATAAAAGAACTTTCAAAGGCCCCAACTGACACTGCTTGGGTATTGCTTGGTATAGTCACTGTGCCTGGAAGCTGGGAAGCTCCAAGAGTGGATGCCAAGGTCAGGGCGTTGGCAGAAAACAAACAGGACACAATAGAAAGGATGGACATTGAAATTAAAGAACAACCACCAACCACAAAAGCAGTTGCCTGCATGCAAACAGGGGAATCCCATGGGGAGAAAGAAGGCTGCGGAAATTGTACAGAGAGTAATGGGGAACAAAGCGCCAATACCTCTAACTCTGCGGGAATTAGTGGTGGTTTCTCCAGTGGTTGTCAAAAAGATGGTCCAGGAGTTGAAGGAGTGCAGGCAAGGTCAGGTTCTAAAAATGGTCCAGCAAGTGAACGTGGCAGAGGAGGAGGTGGATTGCAAGCTGCACCGGTTGAAGCCTGTATTGGTTCCCCTTGCCTGCATTGCAATGAAAATTTCAGGACAGAAGTTATGGGGGATGGTGGATAGTGGGTCAATGGTCAATTTGTTTCTGTCAAGGTTGGTGGACAAGCTGGGTTTGGTGCGGAGGAAGGGTGCAATGAGGCTTTGGGCATTGAATGGTGGAGAGTTTTGTGTGGATGGGGAGGAGGTAGAGGTTTCAAAGGTCCAGAAGCCCCTATTGTTTCTTTTGGTTGAATGTAGCAATGTGATCTTGGGTTGGCTGTTCATGTTTGGATTCTGGGCTCAGATAGCTTTGAACTCCAAGGCATGTACAGAAGCGTCAAAAGTTGAGGACTTGTTTGGTGCACGGTTCAAGACAACAATCTGCAATCATGGGAAAGGGAAATGGGTGCAGGGACCAGTTAGTCCAAGGGAGGAGCCAACTGTAAGGGTCACCCCATGGAGGATTTTGCATAGTTGGCCATGGTTACTGCATGGGGAAAGCTCTGGCTTTGCGCAGGCGGTGTAGAGACTCCAAGGGATAATGGGATTATTTAGCAAATAGCTTTCTGGCAGTCAATAGAAGGGTAATTTAGTTTACTACTAGTCTTGAATAGATAGAGGTAAGCTAAGGTGGTTTTGAATTGCCTGCCCTTCTGAACTATAATAAGTCTGCACAATAATTTTTTTTGAATTAGTGGCTGGTTTCTTTGAGACTTAAAATAGGTCTCTTATCAGACCTAGATTAATTATTAATAGAGATTTTTAGGAATTACAAGGCTATTACAGGTTGGATTGGTTTACTGGCAAGCTTCCACCAATTAATAATCAAGAATTTTCGACTTTTTCTGACTATTTTTCCAATTCCAATTAAAAGGATTTAAGGGTTGACTAAAAGGTGTTTAACCAGTAGGAGGACCCAAAGATGGCCTTGCCCACAGGGAGCTGGGCGGAAAAAAGTTTGGTTGGTTGTTCTGTTGTTCTATTCCTCTTTTATGAATTTACTAATCAAAAATAAGGGGTTTTCCCTCTTAAAAATAGGTGCTGAATAACAGGCCTTTTCTCAAGAACCCTTCTTCAAGAACACCAGGATTTTGGGTCAAATGATCAATGATAATTTCTTTTTTTATCCTTCATTTCCTTTTCACTTGATTCTTGTTCACTTATAACTGGGTACTGGTAAGTAACTGGTCAGGCTGATGCCATATTTCACACACTGGGCAGAAGCCATGCTAGACAACTTGGATAGGGAAAAAGAGGCCCCTTAAATAGAAAAATACTTCCTCAGGGGATGCTCAGGGCTCCCCTGAGTGCGTTTCTGAGCCTCTCTCTGCACTGTTGAAGCACAGGAGGGTACAGTTACATGAGACAAATCATTCTGGTGATAAAACGTGTAAATCAGGCTGAGAGATAACTGTTTTTTTAGTTCAATCTTTGAGAGTCAGGCTAAGATATGAGATAAGAGATAAGACTTGTGTAATCTGGAAGCTTTTGAGTGCTTATCTTGTATAAAAAATGATGCAGAAGTTGCCTGCAGCTTGAGTTAATTTTGCTGGTTGGGAAAAGCATGAAACATGCTTGACAGCTGCAAGCCCTCTTTGGTAGCTTGAATGGTGTGACCTGCATGGGTTTGGTGGTGGAATGTCATGTGCTGGGTGTTTATTAGGAATTTTCTGAGCCCTTATCATGTATAAAATGTTGCAGGAAATACCTGCATGCTGTTTCAATTTAATTAGTTGTGGAGATATGAGGTATGCTGTTTTACCGCATTTCCCCTTGGGTAACTTGAGAGTATGGCTTGCAGGTGTTGTATGCTTGATATGGTGGCAAACTGAGTATCAGAGTGCTTTAGAGGACGCTTCAGAGCTCTTATCTGGTTGTGAAAGTTCCAGAAAAGTCATGTGTACTGAGTTGTTATTGCTGGTTGGTGAGAATTAAGAGATACTTGGCTGCATGAGCCCCTACTTCTGTTGGTGCATGTGTGTGTGTTTTATGGTTGGAATGGTGGCAAACTGAGTATCAGATTGCTTGAGAGGAAGCTTCAGAGGGCTTATCTGGTGGTGAAACTTCCAGAAAAGTCATGTGTACTGAGTTGTTATTGCTGGTTGGTGAGAATTAAGAGATACTTGGCTGCATGAGCCCCTACTTCTGTTGGTGCATGTGTGTGTGCTGTATGGTTGGAATGGTGGCAAACTTAGTATCAGAGTGCTTTAGAGGACGCTTCAGAGGGCTTATCTGGTGGTGAAAGTTCCAGAAAAGTCATTTTTACTGAGTTGTTATTGCTGGTTGGTGAGCATTGAGATATACTTGGCTGCATGAGCCCCTACTTCTGGTGGTGCATGTATGTGTGATGTATGGTTGGAATGGTGGCAAACTGAGTATCAGAGTGCTTGAGAGGACGCTTCAGAGGGCTTATCTGGTGGTGAAAGTTCCAGAAAAGTCATGTAACTTGCTTTCATAGTACTGGTTGTAGTGTAACATTGGTACTGATATGGTTTAAGTCCTGCTGGTATGGGGTATGTTGTTTTGTTGTGTGGTTATTTTAAGCATAATCCTTTTATTATATATTTAATTAAGACTTTTCATTAATCCATGTGACATAATCCAGTCTGTGCCAGGTGTTGGGTTGTTTTTGTAACAGGTGTTGATATGGTTGAAGGGGTTTATCTGGTAATTGATTTGGGTTTTCAGGTTGTTTTGACTTTAGAGGATAGTTAATGAGGGGTTTAGTATTTTATTGACTTTAATTTGATATAAGAATAATAATTAATAAGACAAAATGAGTCTGATGGCTATAGGACAGGTTTGGTTTACCACAGCGGTTGACTAGCAAGGAGCGGGTGGAGGAGGAAGACGCGCAGAGGGCACAGGTGGAAGCAGTAAGTTCCCTTCCTCAGTATGCATCTCAAGGAGGTACTTCTTTTTGAAAACCCTATCATTGTGCCACATTTGTAAGCAAAGTCAAAAGCCACATTTTGGTTATTTTCAGGGCTTAAAATGACAAAGGGGGTGGCATACGTATGGCAAGGTGCAACACGGGAAAGTAAAAGCTGGTGGCGCCAAAGGTTTGACCTTGGAACAAGCCAATGCTGCAGGGGTTAAACGGGCCACTACAGAACATCATCTGGTCTTGGATTCCTTCGGAGACGCCTTTGAAGAAGTCCAGTTGGGTAACACATTGGGCAGGATTGGCGCAACAGACATGTAGGATGGGGATTCAGGTGTGGAATAGGAAGGGACTGGGTGTCAACAGTATGGTTGTGAAGAGAGAGGATTGGGTCACATGTGTTTTGGCAGAAGACACAAGCAGAAGGAATTTTGGGACAACAATCTCCAAACATGCCCTGTGTGGCATTGGATGAAGCCATGAAAGTATTTTCTTCCAATGGAGTGGAAGGTTGCAACCCACTGGGGACAGCAGCCAAGTTGAAGGGGAGCTATTGAAGATGGTGGTTTGGTGAAGGAGAATGCGGGTCCGGAGTGGGCTGGGTCCATAAATGCAAGGAAAAGCCCCGCAAGTGGAAGGCAGGAAGATGAGCGGTGTGAAAAAAAACTCTTTCTTTTCTCTTTTTCTTCTCTTTTTCTCTCTTTCATCTGTTTCTTCTTCTACAGGTGGGTGCAATTTTTCATAACCAAAATTTGGCTCAGTCTTCTCAGTCTTATCCAACCCTCAGCCAATCTCACTCCTCAGTACAATCTACCTTCAACCCCTGGATCCACATGCTTCACCTCCTGAAGTCTCCTCCTCCATACCCTGCAGCCCTCAGTCAATCTCCCAGACATACCCTCTACCTCTCTATGGCATGGTGCATCCCCCATCTCTCCTTCAAATCTATCTGGTATGAGACTTACATACTGTAAAACCATAGTACATACTCTTGACTGGACAGCCCATACTCCAGTTCAGTACATGACCCTTCTGAACAGGCCCATTACCCAATCAGTCAACTACTGCCTCAAGCCCAATTGGTCAAAATGTAATACCATGGGGAAGTTCAGCCCCAGAACCAGTCATCCCTCCTAAAGGCCTCTTCCCAGTTCTCACATATACTGGCCTCTCTTCCCCTCCTAGACTGATTCCCTCCAAGGAATTAGTATACTACTTCTTATTGGTTAGTCCCCCATCAAATAGGTGTCATCTCAGCACAAGAAAGCCAAACAGCCTACCTTACTCATCTCACCTATCCCTCTGGGGTTACTATTACAGGATTCCCTGATCAATATCCTTCAGAGACTTACTCCTGGATTCTTCTGCTTCATCATTATCCTTAATTTATGTCCTCTCCTCCTTGCAATCAATCTCTTCTCTCTATCCTGAGTTCTGTGAGCAGTAGTGCCCATGCCTTTGGCCCCTTGCAAGCCAGGGGAAGTCATGAAATTATACTAATTCCTTCCCCTTAATTACTACCCATCTGTATATCCTAATAGACATAGTACATCCATTCCACATCCACCCATTCCATCTAACAGATAACACTACCTCCAATATTTTTGGGTGTTTGTTGTACAGAGCTAAACAGTGTGTGGCCCTCACGTTTCTAAGGGACCTTCCTGAGAAATTTATCTCCTCTCTTAACTTGGCCTTAAACACAACTTCAATGGAACAATTTGACGCTTTGACAGGGATCTCAAACTTCAAAGTCACTTCAAAGGCTCCCATAGATCCAATTGAAATTTGAACTTGAGCTTTGACTTTGACTTTGAAACTTTGACACTTTGACTTTGACTTTGACTTTGACTCTTCAAAGTTTGACTTTGACTTTGACCTTGAACTTCAGCTTGGAAACTTTGAGCTGCTTCAGCCTGCTTCAACAAACATTGTACAACCTCAAGACTTCTTGCGGACAACCCTTTTCTCCTTTTTTCTCTGGGTACTTCTTCTGGTTCACTTTGCTACAGCATAACTGGAAACCATGCCTTGTTGACATGCACAAACTTCCATGATCACCAGTCCACCCCTGACCAGGGAAGCCAGAGGACGTGGTTTCACCTTAGATGTTCAGAATCAGCACCAATCTATTCCTCAAGCTTGTGGAAATGGGAGGAACTTTTAAAACATCTGTGAGCCAGCTTCCAACACTATGGATGCTGGTATCCTTCCTCCAGCTCCTCCAAGAGCTTCTTTGTCCCCTGCTCCTCCTGTTTTCAGACCATTTATTAATTTTGCTATTGGTCAATATCCCCAAGCAGGCTTTGGATTGGAATCTCCTTTGTACAATCACAGTTTAATCCCTCTCCCTGAGGATGAGGAAGAGGATGAAGAAAGCGTAGGCCCAGGCTTTGATTTGAGGATCCTTTGAATTCTTAATTCAACAACCTCTGGTCCTCAGGAAGAAGATTCCCAATCTTCTGCCTCAACTGAAATCCCTGCTCCTCAAAGCCAACCTCCTCAACTTCCTGCTGTGGACCCTACCCTCCTAGCCTTGCTCCAAACTATGACTTCAGCAGTAGCCAAACTTTCTCAACCCCCAAAAAATAGTACCTCCCACTCTGGAACCTTTAAAGCTCCATCAATGAACTGGACAGACAAATTTGAAGGCAACAACCCTACCAATCTCAGACCCTTCCTACAAGCTTGTGAACTCATCTTTGAACATGATGAAGGAAACTTCTGTGTGGATTAAAGTAAAGTTTTGTTTGATGTCTCCTATCTCACTGGGAATTCAGATTGTTGGATCCAACCCTAACTGGATCACCACTCCAATCAAGAGACTTCATTCCTGTTCAACTCCTGGCAACACTTCACAGAAAAACTTCATACTCTCTTTGGTGACCATCTGGAAGTAGCCAAATCAGGAAAGGAAGTTGTGAATTTGAAGATGAAGGACTCTCAATCCGCCTCAACCTACATCACAGAACTCTGCTCCCTTATGACTAAAGTCTCTCAATGGGGGTATAGAGCCTTCTACTTCCATTTTTGCCAAATTCTCCCACTTGACTTCTGGATCAGTTAGCCAGTTATGATGGTTGTGTGGACACCCTTCAAGACCTTGTGGATTTAGTCTTGGATTATGATACCAGGTACCACAAAAAAGTCAAGGAAAAATCTTCCCATTCAAGCCACTCTAAACAGCAAAGTTCCTCTCAGTCCCAAGCCAATTACTCTTGGTCTGACAAGGGCAAAGGTAATTCCAAAAAGAAAGACAAATCTGCAAAGAAGAAATCTTCCCAAACCAAACCTACCTTGGAATTAGGTCCTGATGGCAATCTCAAGGCTGAAGAAAAGGCTAGAAGAGAGAAGGAGGGACTATGTATGTATTGCGCAGGGAAGCACAAGAAAGATGACTGTAAAAAAAAGCCTGTCTCCAACCCTTCTTCCAATCCCAGCTATTCCTCTACTCCTAAGCCAAAAATCAAATTGGTGGTTTTCCTGTTGTAATCCAGGATTATCACCCAACTGATGTTAGGGTACAAAAGATACAAAAGGACTACTCTGACCAACTTTCTAAAGGCTTACGTTTGATTCAGTTTCACCAGGACTTGAGTTATAGTGTTTTGATTCATTCAGGTGCTACTCAATCTGTAATGGCTAATACTATGGTCCTAAAGTTTTCATTGAAGCCCATCCCTCTGGGCAAACCTATTCCTCTTTTCAAATTCAGTCCAAATGAGTCAACCTCTCAACTAATTACCCACAAGGCAACTTGGGTGGTGTCCCTTCCTTCTTTTCCTAGCTTTGAATGGGATTCTCCTTGTTGACGCACCATTTTCAGAAGATCTCATCCTGGGAATTGAATTCCTTCACCACCAGAACCCTGAAGTAAACTGGAAGATGGGGCTGATCACCCCAAGACACCAGCCAACTGACAAAAATTCCTCCCACTCTGTTCAAATTCACATGGCCAACCTACCTTCAACTTGTTTCCCTTTGACTCTGCCTTTGGCACTGCAGTCCATTGCATTTCCCCTCACTTCAGAACCTTTGCATCCTCAACACTCCATCCAATTCCCATTGAGTTCAAGAATTTCCCATCTTGCCTGGAAATTCACTTATCCCCTGAATATTCCTCTGGAGGAGGAACCTAGGGATTCATCCTTGAATATCATGCAATTGATTACTTCTTCTAATATTTCTGTTACTCCCCATAAGAATACTTAAGCTGACTGGGACAAGTTTGACATTGAAAAAGACCCTGAAGAAATAGAAACCGTGTTGGAAAAAGTTCCTGCTGATTACCATTCTTTCCAAGATGTTTTGTCTAAGGTTAAAGCAGAGCAACTCCCTCCTCACTTTGCTTAAAATCACCATATTGACTTGGAAGGACCCCTCCCTCCAGTTGGGCCCATCTATTTTCTATCCCAAAGTGAAAAGTCAAACCTACAAGCCTACATAGCAGAGAATTTATAGAAATTTTTCATGCATTCCAGCACTTCAAGCACTGGGGCACCTGTTCTCTTTGTCAAAAAGAAGGATGGGAGTTTGCGGCTGTGTGTTGACTATTGCAAGCTTAACGCTGTCACCAGGAAGAACCAATACCCACTTCCTCCAATTACTTTCTTGCTGACTGTCTTTTCAGGTTCTTCTATCCTCACCAAAATTTACCTCAGAGGCACTTACAACCTACTGTGCATCAAGGAAGGAGATGAACACTTCACAGCATTCAGATCCCAGTTTAGAAGCTATGAATACCTGGTCATGCCCTTTGGACTGACCAATTCCCCAGCTTCTTTCCAAAACCTTATCAATGAAATCCTTGCTGATCTCCTCACAGTTGATGTGGTGGTTTACCTTGATTATATCCTTATCTTTTCCAAAGCCTTACAAGAAAACATCCCTCATGTGTGTGAAGTACTGAACAGACTCAGAAAGCATAAGCTATATGCAAAGGCCTCCAGATGCAACTTCCATGCACCTTCTGTGGACTACCTTGGATATTTGATCAAAGGGGATAGCATCTTCATGAAAAACAAAAAAGTCAAGACCATCCTTTCCTGGCCCACTCCTGAAAATAAAAAGTCCTTGCAGTCTTTCCTTTGGTTTGCTTACTTCCATTACAGATTTATCAAGAACTACTCCAAACAGGTCTCCCATCTCACCTCTATTGCTAGTAACAGCTCTCCTTTCACCCTCTCTCTTGAAGCTTTGCAGAAATTTGAAAACATCAAGCAAGCTTTCACCCAAGCTCCAGTCCTATGCCATTTTGATCACCTCCTGAGAACTTATTTTGAAACTGATGCCAGTGACTATGCCCTGAGTGCTGTCCTGCACCCTGTTACTGCTGATAAAACTAAACACCCTAT
Organism: Puccinia polysora; assembly: GCA_025617555.3. Lineage (NCBI taxonomy): Eukaryota > Fungi > Basidiomycota > Pucciniomycetes > Pucciniales > Pucciniaceae > Puccinia > Puccinia polysora. The sequence continues at coordinate 25,574,417 of CM062633.1, read as the reverse complement.
TTTCTTTGACAGCAGAAAAATGTCCAGTGCTGAGCTCCACTACAAAATCCACAACAAAGAACTCCTTGCTATTGTCTTTGCTCTCCAGCAATGGTGCTCCTACCTCTTGAGTGTTACTGACCCTTTTGAAGTTCTAACTGATCATTCCTCCTTGAAGTATTTTATGCCTTCCAAGATTATCACTAGAAGAAAAGCTTGTTGGGCAGAGTTCCTCTCTGAATCCAACTTTGTGATCACTTACAGGCCTGGAAAATTTTCAACCTTCCCAGATATCCTGTCACTTTGGGACAACATGTATCCAGGGGGGGGGGGGGAAACTATATTCTGAAAAGAATCCTGAAAATTATCAACAACTTCCAAAACAAAATTAATTTGAAACTTCTAAACTCTTTTTTATTTCTGCTAACAGACTTGAAAATCAACTGAGTGAATTGAACTCTGGTAAACAAGCTAAAAATTTATTTCAAGGCATCATTAAAAAATTGAATAGGAATGCAGAAGTGGCTGATTATTCCTTAGAACACCTTAGTGGCTTACTCCTGTTCCATGTTAAAGTGGTCATACCTGACCAAGTTAACCCTTTTTAAAAAAAGTTACTCTATCAAAGACATGATTCTCCTCTTGCAGGTCACCCTGGACAACAGAAGACTCTCAAATTAATCAAAAGATCTTTCTCCTGGAATGGAATGTCAAAAGATGTAGAGAACTATATTTCAGCCTGCTACCTTTGCAACAGGAACAAGGCAAGGCACAAAAAGAAAATAGGACTGCTCAAACCTCTTCCAATTCCAGATGGCCCTTGGACTTCACTCTCTATGGATTTCATCTCTCAACTTCCTCTCTCCAATGTATTTGATTCTATTCTTGTTGTTGTGTACTGTTTCTCTAAGATGGCCCTTTTCACCAAAAAAACCGGTACACTGACTGCAGTAGAACTTGCTAAACTTTTCATTATTAATTTCTTCTCCAAGCATGGTCTACCTGCTGACATAAAAAGTGACCAAGTATCCTTATTTATCTCTTCTTTCTGGAAAACGCTTTGTGATAAATTACAGATCCAAAGGAATCTCTCCACAGCTTACCACCCTGAAACAGATGGTCAAACTGAAAGAGTCAACCAAGTAAAAGAACAATACCTTCAAATTTACATCAACTATCACCAGGAAAATTGGGATACTTGGATCCCGCTGGCAGAATTCTCTTACAAAAACAGTGTTCATTCTTCTACCCAACAATCACCTTTCTTCACCCTTCATGGAAGGCATCATAGCTTTGACTTCCTGCATGTGTTGGAAAACCAGCCTGCTAGTCACTACATGGATCAGATTCAGAAGAATCAGATTCAACTAAAGAAAGAACTGAAAGATTCTATGGATAAGTAAAAGTACTATTCTTACTTTAAAAGAAAATATATTCCAAAAGGTATTACTCCTGGGAATAAAGTTTGGTTATCTGCAAATAATATCAATACTAACAGACCTTCCAAGAAGCTCTATGAGTGTTGGTTGGTTCCTTTTCTCATTACTGATGTCAGCTTTCTGATACCAGGAACTTTGCCTTCCTTTAGCTACAGCAAGAGATATTGGTATTGGAATAATAATAATTCCAAGAAAATTACGTAAAATGCTCAAATGGTTGATTTAGAAGCAAGTGCCAAGTTTAGGTGTTTTTGTTTGATTAAATTGTTTTAAATATATTTTTCAAGAGGGGATGCAGTTTATGCAAACAGGGGATCTTTATTTGATAGAAACATCTCTTCAAGGGGCTCTTTTGAACCATGTAAAGACCTTGGGACAGTGAGGTCCTAAGTGATTAATCAAAAGGGGTTTAACCAAGGGGATTGGGTTGACTGGCTGACTCACAGCAATTATTTTGGGAGGCAAGGAGGATATAACTTACCAATTTAAGCAGACACTCCAAGAAACTTGCAGAAATTCACGGTTGAAAGGGTCTCAGGACAATTGTTGGGGATATTGCTGATATTCTTCAATGGAATTAACAATGGGTTAGAATTAATAATTATACTATAAGAATGACGCCATAAATCAATTTTGTATCTTGAATAAACAATTGATCACGGATGGAAAGGGGTCTGTATTGATTACTTAAAAATTACTGGGGTTTAAACCATCTAAAAGAGGCTATTTATATACCTTTCTAAGGTAATAAGATCTTCTCAGGGCACGTAGAGAGGGTTGTGCTTGGGGGCTGAGGCTGGAAGGCTAGCTAGGGCTATTTTGGCCGTATTCTTGGTGCTTTCAGCTGGCTAGCCTTTCCTGTGTCATATTTCCCAGTGAAATAATTGTCAGAAGGTATTTAAATATTAATTTGTTATTTTTATGGTTCAGAAATATTTCCTCATTTTTTATTACTTTCTTTAAAGTGGCATGGGTAGAGGTGGTTATTTTTAGATTCTACACCATCTTTTGCACGTGTTGGTACTTTTTAATAATTTTTTGGTAGACTTCTTGATGTGTTTTGTGGTTCATAAAGATTTGGCAATCTCATTTATGTGAAAAACCTTATTATTGTTTCTCACCATTTATTTGCTTTAATGTTTTGATTTTCATATTTTTATTCAATTTTCGTAGGTTTCAAACATCTCACTATCTGTCATTCAACTTGTTACATATGCATGATGTATGGATGCAAGTTGTAGCATGTTCCTGCGGTACCTGGCTGTTGGAATTAGTATGACTGATGTTGACATGCGCAGGCTTGACAGCTGCGTGCAGGAATCCATCATCAGTCATTTTTCATGCAGGTTTCTTGACATGCGCCTACATACTGGGTTTCAGGTGTGTGTACCCTTGCTATATGAATGCGGGACTGCAAGCCAGAATTGTGTCACAACACAAATCCGCCTGTAACTCCTAAAATATACACAAAACCTCAATTCTGACTGAATTTTAGGTGTGAAACCTATATGTGGCATTATGTGTGAATTATTAGAATGGCCAAAAAAGTGCCATAGTAGTGCTTTGGTTTATTGGTCTTTTCTTCCAAAATCATTTAAAAGTGTAAGGAGTTGGAATTCAAGGGTGGGGTTAGTGAGTGACCCTACCTATTTTTGGGTGGGAAATCCATTTCTTCAACAATATATATGGATTTTCCACTCCTTCCAATTTTATTATTTTTTTTATGTTTTTAATCTGCTTTGAAATGTTGCTGTTGTCAACTAGCAAGCTGAAATTCCCCCACTCCAAGATATGTCTATATCTGAAAAAAAATTTGGGGCTCAGTTTTTTCTATTAGCTCTGTAATTTCTTAAGTGGATAGGTCCATCAGGGATGTTGTTTTCAGGTAACCATTCATCCTTGTCCGCAGATTCTCCTTTGTATCTTACTAGATAGAGTCTGACATCTGTTCCATTTATCCTTTCTTTCTTTTCTTTAAGAATTTTGCCTATTTTTCCTTTTTCTTTCTCAGTTTCTTCTGCAACAGGTATTTCTGGTGACAGAGTTTGTTCTCCTTCTCTGCGATGGTAGTTTTTGATAAGAATTACTGGAAACACTGGGTGCTTCCTGGAAATTTCATCACTGAGAATCACTTCCACTGAATTATTCCCATGGAGTTTCTTGATGTTGAATGGCCCAACAAATGCAGGTCTGAGTTTCCTGTTCCCAGCTAAGTTAATAAAGTTGGTTGTAGAAACTAGGACTTGGTGAACAATCTTGAAATCAGGTTCTTTGTGGCTTTTATCCCATCTTTTCTGGTTGTATTCAACAGCTTCTTGAACACATTTAGCAGCGTGTTTGTTGGCTACATCTATCATGTTCTTAAATTCAAGTGATGTGTGGTGAATATTGGTTAGCTTCTGGTTCAGGTTATCCTTGGTTAGTTTAGGAATCCATCCTCTTTCCAGTACATAGGGTGCTTCTTTAGTGGTAGAATGCTTGCTACTGTTGTAGGCCATCTCTAGAGCAGGTAAAATTCTGAACCAATTGTGGCAATATCCATCAGTATTCTTGTCTTCTAGAACAAAGCAACAGAACCTTCTGAGAATGTCTTCTAAGGTCTGAATCATTTATTCAGCTAATTCATCTTTCTGGGGGTGATAGGCTGTGGAGAAGGCTATAATAGTGCATAAAATGTTGTGGAGATTCCTCCAAAATTCAGAAGTGAACTTGGGATCCCTATCACTGATGATGATCTTAGGGACTCCCACGCCAGCTATGAGTCTATTGAAAAACAGTGATGCTACTTCCATGGCAGTGTCCTCCTTATGGTTAGGTAGGAAATTTGCTTTATTGGAGAACATGTCTACTATGACTAGGAATGAGTTGTAGGAATAGGCTCCTGCTGGGGGTAATCCAGTTACAAAGTCCATGTTGATGATTTCCCATCTCCTCCTAGGTTCAGTAATTTTCTGGAGTAGACCAAACCTTTTTCCAGTGGTCCTATTAGACTTCTGACAAGTTTCGGAGCTGGTGACATACTGGACTGTGGAATCTCTCCAGTTGATCCACCAAGCAGTTTGTTTGACCTTGTCTAGGATTCTATCAGTAGATAAGTGACCAGATGAACAGTTATTGTGGCACTCAGCTAGAATATGTTTGATATGGTCTTCCTTGTTTAAGAATATGACACTGGAATGTTGGTGCCTATAGTATACTAGACCATCCCACATGGTGAACCTTCCAGCTTTGTAAGTTTTTAGGATATTTTCAAGTAGACTGTTAACCAGTTCAGACAGTGGAGAGGTACTTTCCATAATGGTGATTAGAGTCCGCATACCAGGGCTGTAAGCCTCCTTGATGGAGTTGAACAAGGATCCATCCAGTTCACAGATGTGGATTCCTAGAATAGGAGCCTCAATATTTAGCATGTTAATATTCAATATAGGAAATATGTCATTATCCTCTGGGTCATAAGCAGGTTTACTTGGATCATTGGGAAGAGCATTCCTACTCAAACTATCAGCATTCTGGTGTTTAGCACCAGCTTGATGGACTATGGTCATCTGACCTCTGTACTGTTGAATGGCTATCTTCCACCTTAACATATGCCTACTAGGATTTTTCATGTTCATTAAAGTCCTGAAAGCATTGCAGTCAGTCATTAACATGAACTTGGTACCTTCCAAGTAATAATGGAGTTTCTCTAGAGCCCAAACTAAGGCAAGGCATTACATTTGGCTTGCCCCATACCTTTTTTCAGTATCCTTTACTTTTCTGGATAAAAAGAGTATGGGATATTCCACTGGTTTATCATTTTCTATGACTTCTTGGTGTAAAGCAGCTCCCAGTCCTTCCATGCTAGCATCTATATAGAGCCTGAAAGGTTTAGAATAGTCAGGTTGAATCAATACTGGAGCTGAGGTCATAGCTATCTTGAGTTCTTCATAGTTCTTAACCATTTCATGAGTCATTTCAAACAAAGTGTTGTTGTTGCAGATTTCATACAAACATTTGGTGAGATGGGAAAACTTAGGTAGATACTTCCTGTAGTAGCCGCAAAATCTGATAAAGGATAGGAGTTCAGTTTTATTCCGAGGCATGAGCCTATCCATCACAGCTGCTATTTTTCTCTGGTCAGCAGTTAAGGTTATTCCTGAAAAAATGTGCCCAAAGCTTTCAGTTCTCCATAACCAAAGTTACATTTTTTCATTGAAACTTTTAATCCCACAGAAGAGAGAATTTTAAGGACTAGCCTTACTTTGTCCATGTGGGTATTCCAATCATCTGAATAAATGATAACATCATCAATGTATACCATCATCCATCCTTGTCTGATGAATGATCCTAAAACTGTATCCATCATCCTTTGGAAGTGAGAAGGAGCATTTTTGATAACAAATTGCATCCTAAGGTACTCATAAATTCCCAAGTGACATATAATCCTCATAAATTTCTGGCTATCAGGACTTATAGTTATCTGGTGAAAAACTTTCAGGATATCCGTGGTAGTGATTAACTTAGCCTTGGAGAGGTTACGTAGAGAATAGTCAATTTTCGGAATAGAGTAATAATCAGCTTGAGTATAGTTATTCAACAATCTAAAGTCTCCAACCATCCTTGACTTATCATTATGCCAAGCTATGATTAATGGAGTAGTAATGTCCACTTTTTCATTGTTTCTTACTTTCCTCAAGACTTGTAAGTCAATCAATTCTTGGATATGAGTTTCCAGAGCAGTTCTAGATTTTGGACTAGAAGGGTAAGCAGGTCTCCTGAGGTTAGGAGGGTAAGGAGGTTTAATGTTTAAAGTTTGAATCATGTCATGTCCTTTGATTTTACCAATTGGATGATCCTGGGTGAAGAAGGCATTCTGATTTTCAAAGAAAACTTGGAGGATATCCCGTTTTTGGTCTTCACTCAGCAGGGGGTTCAGGGCTGCTTGGGAGAAGTACTCCAGGTTGAACTTCTCTAAGTGTTTTTCTTAATTTGAATCAGAAGTTTGAGAATTGATGTGGCATATTTTGAACTTCTTGTTCCAGTCTCCTCCTACGGTGAAATATCTGCCCTTACTTTGGAATAAATCAATACCATATAAGCAAAGAGAATCATTCCCTAGAATAAAGTAATCACACACTCCATTCTGGAATACTACAAATTCAATTTTCAGTTTGAGTGATCCTTTTGAGTGGGGGAGAATGATATCAGAGGACCATAACCAAATAGAATTAAGGGAAGAGTTAAAGCTGCTGAAATTAGCCTGAGGTACTGGTAATAATTTCATTCTCCAATTTGTATCTTGTTGTTCCAAATAAGTTGAACTAACACAAGAACAAAAGGCTCCACAGTCTAAGAGTAAATTAACAGGGGAAACTTGGATCAAACCAGTTGCATAGCAGTTTTTACAAGAATTGTAACTTTTACCGGCAGAAGGTTTGAGATTCAAAGTTTTGGCTTCAAAAACATGGTGAATTTTCATATTGGGATTCCATTGTTGAGGTAAGTTGGAATACTCACTAACAGAGTTAATGTCTAAGTAAGATGCTATACTTCCTTCAATGACATTCATAGGGTTAGTGATCATTAATTCATGCTCAGATAGAGATCCATCAGTGTCATCAAGTTGGGGGTCAGGGTCATTGTTATTCTCTTCTCCTTCAATGAGATTGATCTTTCTCCTGGGATGGGGGCAGTCAGGTCTCACATGTCCAGTTTGGTTACAATTCCAGCATGCCTTTCCTTTAGTCTCAGAAGTTTTCTTAACATCTAATTCAGGAGTGGTAAAGTCTTTGGTTTTGGGATTGTATTCTTCTTAAGTTTTGGGGGTGGGTTCCTTAGGTAAATTGTTTCTTTTTTCAGGACCATTCATATCAATGGTTTCTTCCAGAATACCAATGAGAGTGGAGATATCAGAATCCATGGACATTCTACACCTCAAATTGTTATTAAGGTGTCAAGGACATAGATTGAGGACCCTTTCATTGATTTAATTTTTGTCAGCTTCAGGATAGAAACAATCTAACCTCTTATTTTTTTCCAAAAACCACTTGTGGGGTTTGTCCTTTGAAGGGTCAAAAAGTGATTTCTCAAAGATTTTCATCATTTTTCTTTTCCATATTCTAGTACCAAACTGGTCTTTGATAAGATATTTCCAAGAGTTCCAGGTTTGCAATCCTACTTCTCCTCTTTTGTTGATAAAACAATCCAGAGCTACTCCTTCAAACAGCCTGGGTAGTCTCACTACAGCTATAATATTTGGAAATTCATATGAGGCAAGGGTATAGTCAAAATATTCAATGAAGCTGATGTGGTTATATTCTCCTTCACCTGAGAATTTGGGCCATTCAGTTATAGGTGGCAAGAGTTTCAGAGCTTGTTCTACTTCAGGGGTAGGACTAGGCCAGTAAGACTCATTCCTGTTCATTCCAGAATTAAGAGAGATGTTAGTAGTGATACTGGCCCTAGTGGGTTTTGATACTTCTATATTGACTAATGAAGGGGCAGTTGATTTAATTTTAAGGTCTCTTAAATCATTCTTGATCATACCTAGTTCCAAATCCATTTTGTTTCTTAATAAATCAATTTTATTAACAAGATGAACAGAAGGGGTATCATTTTTGTTTCTCATTTCTCCTTTGAGTTTCTCAAGGAGAAGGAGTATCTCTTCCTGTCCAGAAGAACAGGTGGTGCTAATGTGATTAATTAGAGATGCTTTGTTTGAATCAATGTTATCCCTTAATAATTTGATTTTAGACTCATTAGCTCTCAGATGGTCAGCTTGGTTTTTGATTATTTTGTTAGAATGTTTGATTGATTTATCAAGTTGTTTGTGAATATTGTCTAGATTGCCACTCAATATTTTAAGTTTATGAAATAAATTATCAGAGAATTTGTTAAACAATGGAGTGATATCATAAGAATCTAATTTTGATAGACTTTCTTCCACTTCTGAGCTAGAGATATTATGTTGTCCCAATCTTTTGGGTTCCTCAACCTTTGATGATTTGAGGACCCCAGCTTTTTGGAGTCCTTTCCCTTTAACTTGGCTAGTTGATCCCAAGGGTTCCATTTATCTACATATTTCTCCACTTCTGCTCTTGGAATTAATTTCTGAAGGTCTATTGGAGATTACTTGGCCCTTGAAATAGCCGTTCTCATGGCTGCTGAGTCCTCCTGCTCTCGGGCTAGCTGGTATGCCTCTCAATGAATCATGTGATCCTTCACCAGATCCTTTATTTTGGACTCTTTGGCTTAGTCCGGACTGGGAGGCATAGGAGGAGGGGTAGCTTTGAAGGACAACTGTCTGGGCAAAGGACTCATCTCCAAGGTTTGTTGGTCAAGTTGGCAGGCGCAGGTGCCAACGGATTTTGCGGCACTTGAGTTGCGGGTTTGAGCCCCCTCATTGTGCTTGCTATGGGAACTTGTATGGGCGCGCTTTCCTTGGGGAAGAGGTCAATAGGACAGGGCTTGTCTGGTTGCACGGGTGTTGGGCTTAGACTTAAGTTCAACGGTACTAGAGCTTGGTTAGGGTTGAAAGAATCCTTGGTGGGTAATCCAGGGGGGTCTTTGTGGGTGCCAATGAGGTCTTGGCTTAAATCCAAAAATCTGTGGTGAGAACAGTTTCCCAACAGGTCTTGCTCAATCAAATCCGCAAGGGAAAAGGTCCTTCCCACTGAAGATAAGGTGAAAAAATTAAAATTAATAAGTTTTTTTGGTTTATTATAATTTTATTAATTTTTATTAATATTTCAATTTTTTGTAATTTTTTTTTTCAAAAAAAAAAAATAAAAAAAATATATTGAGTGTACTTTCTTTACTTTTGTTAAAGAAATAAATTTGTCTTTGATACTTCTTCCAGGCCATGTGTTTCCTGAGTAAAGAATTAAAATTAATAAGTCTTTCAAGTTCCAATTCTTTATCTTTTAAAGCTTGTTGTTTATAATGGTTTAATTTTGCTTGTTGTTGCTCAGGAGTTATGATATCAGGCACAAAACTACAGAGTCTCTCTTCTTTTCTCTGTTTAAGAAGATTAAAATAATAATCAATTAATTCTCCGTTGTTCTTAAGATCCACTGGAAGAATAAAAATAAAAAAGAATTAATGAGTATTTTGACTTATATTTAAGTAGATTATCTGGTCCAAAGAAATAAATTAATTTAAAATTAATTATTCAGGGATATTTCCCAACCAGACCCCTAGTTATCAGCTTGCTGATACCAGGAAGTTTGCCTTCCTTTAGCTACAGCAAGAGATATTGGTGTCAGCTTGCTACTATGTACAGAGCAACCTGTCATAGCAACACAAAACTATGAAAAATAAGAATATCTCAATTAACAGAAAAAGGAGTGATAAATCCATAAATATTATTAAATAAATGGATTCCTCACCCAAAATTAGGTAGGGTCACTCACTGACCCCACCCTTGAATTCCAAGTCCTTACATTTTTAAAATAATTAAAAAGAAAAGTACTAAAAATTACAACACCAGTATGGCACCTTTAGGACATTCTAATATTTCACATGTGTTGTCATATATAGGGTTTACACCTAAAAGTAACTCAGAATTGAGGTGTTGTGTATATTTTAGGAGTTACACACAGAAATGTGTTATGTCACAATTCCCGCGCGCAGCCCCTCATCATTACATATCCCTACGTACTTGTAGTAGCAAATTCCCGCGTACTAGAGACCCGCTTGCAGCTAATTCTGCCACGCACGCAGCGGATCCTACCCCGCGCGCATATGTACTGACTGATCCCCGCGTCTGGATCCGTCGTGACTAATCTGACAACCAGGTACCGCTCAGAAGAGCTACAACCTAGTTAGAGTTGCCTAGCATATGTAAAAAATTGACATATGAATTAGTAATGTTCTAAGAAGATCAAAACCTAAATAAAATTAATAAAAATTAAGTTTAGAACATTTTTTAATAATAAATTAAAGATCAAGGATTACCACGTAAATCATTGACTCTGATCTTTGAAGACCACAAAACACTACAAAGAGTGTTCATAAAAATTATTAAAAAATATCTACCTGATTGGCAGATGATGGAAAATCAGTAACAATCCACATCTGCCCTCTTTAAAGCAATACCAATATTACAAATGAAGGATGAGTACAGAATGATCAAATTTACTCCATAACAGATTGACAGATCCTGTGGCTAAAATAGTACAGAAATCCAGCAGATCTAAGGTCAGCTTATTGAAAGCACCAAGTGGACGTTCCAATTTTTCCCTGACTGGCTTGCCAGCCTCAGCACACAAGCAGAACCCTCTTTACGTGCCCTGAGAAGCTCAAAATCACACCAAAAGGGTATTTATACAGACCTCTTTGGATCCATTTTTCAAATAATCAGTTAACCAGGAATTATTATGATCAATCAGACACCGTGTCATTATTAGTCAAGTGCTTATTAAGAATCTAAGCAAGTGATTTATGACCAAGTCTGTAGTATTATTATTTATTTCTTAAACCAATCAACCCTTCAAGTTTAGTCAAGCAATCCACCCCATCTGCTCTGAAAACCTTCCTATTATTGCAGGATTTCTGTGGTAAAGTCCTCTGAGTGAGTGTTTCCCTTCCTGTCTTGGCCATTGTGCTGCTATGCCCAGCCATTAGTGGAATAAGACCTTTCTAAGGAACCCATCTTCATTCTAAGGTTCTTAAACTGCCTAAGGAGGCCCCTTGAAGAGAGGTTGCTTGTCTGCAAAGATCCCCAGTAGTATAATACTGTGGCCCCTATTTTATATACATATTGAAAACCTTTTATTACCAAACCAATTAAACCTTGCAACTGCTCTTATTATATTATTTATTTGAGCCTCTAAGAATTTATTTTTGGAATAATAATTATTATTATTATTCCAGTATTTTTATCAATCTCTGTAGCTAAAGGACTGCAAGGTTCCTGGTACCAGAGAGCTGAAAATTGGTGTTGGAATAATAATAATTCCAAAAAAATTACATAAAATGCTCAAATGGTTGATTTAGAAGCAAGTGCAAAGTTTAGGTGGTTTTGTTTGATTAAATTGATTTAAATATATTTTTAAGGAGGGGCCGAAGGTTATGCAAACAGGGGATCTTTATTGGATAGCAACCTCTATTCAAGGGGCTCTTTTGAACCGTGTAAAGACCTTGGGACAGTGAGGTCCTAAGTGATTACTCAAAAGGGGTTTAACCAAGGGGATTGGGTTGACTCGCTGACTCACAGCAATTATTTCTGGAGGCAAGGAGGAGGTAACTTACCAATTTAAGCAGACACTTCAAGAAACTTGCAGAAATTCACGGTTGAAAGGGTCTCAGAACAATTGTTGGGGATTTTGCTGATATTCTTCAATGGAATTAACAATGGGTTAGAATTGATAATTATACTATAAGACTGAGGCCATAAATCAATTTTGTATCTTGAATAAACAATTGATCACGGATGGAAAGGGGTCTGTATTGATTACTTAAAAATTACTGGGGTTTAAACCATCTAAAAGAGGCTATTTATATACCTTTCTAAGGTAATAAGATCTTCTCAGGGCACGTAGAGAGGGTTGTGCTTGGGGGCTGAGGCTGGAAGGCTAGCTAGGGCTATTTTGGCCGTATTTTTGGTGCTTTCAGCTGGCTAGCTTTGCCTGTGTCATATTTCCAAGTGAAATAATTTTCAGAAGGTATTTAAATATTAATTTGTTATTTTTATGGTTCAGAAATATTTCCTCATTTTGTATTACTTTCTTTAAATTGTCATGGGTAGAGGTGGGTATTTGTAGATTCTACACCATCTTCTGCACATTTTTTTAATTTTTAATAATTTCTTGGTAGACTTCTTGATGTGTTTTGTGGTTCATGAAGATTTGGCAATCTCATTTACATGAAAACCTTCATTATTGTTTCTCACCATTTATTTGCTTTAATGTTTTGATTTTCATATTTTTATTCAATTTTCTTAGGTTTCAAACATCTCCCTATCTGTCATTCAACCTGTTACATATGCATGATGTATGCATGAAAGTTGTAGCATGTTCCTGCGGTACCTGGCTGTTGGAATTAGTACAACTGATGTTGAAGCGCGCAGGCTTGACAGCTGCATGCATGAATCCATCATCAGTCATTTTGCATGCAGGTTTCTTGACATGCGCCTACATACTGGGTTTCAGGTGTGCGTACCCTTGCTATATGAATGTGGGACTGCAAGCCAGAATTGTGTCACAACAAAAATCTGCCTGTAACTCCCAAAATATACACAAAACCTCAATTCTGACTGAATTTCAGGTGTGAAAACTATACGTGGCATTATGTGTGAAGTATTAGAATGGCCAAAAAGTGCCATAGTGGTGCTTTGATTTATTGGTCTTGTCTTCCAAAATTATTTAAAATGTAAGGAGTTGGAACTCAAGGGTGGGGTCAGTGAGTGACCCTACCTATTTTTGGGTGGGAAATCTATTTCTGCAATAATATATATGGATTTCCCACTCCTTCTAATCTTATTATTTGTTTTCTTATTTCAATCTTCTTTGATAGGTTGCTCTTGTCACCTAGCAAGCTGATAACTGAAAAAATAGGATCTCATGCTTTCAAACTCCAACTGCCTGACCAATGGTTTTCCATCCACCCTGTCTTCCATGTTTCATTGCTCAAAACCTACTCCTTGGGCCCAAATTCTCCTAGCCACCAACCACCTCCAAAACCAGTGTAAATTCATGGCAAAGAAGAATTGGAAGTATCTTGAATCCTAGACTCCAAGATCAGGTGTGGAAAACTAATCTACTTAGTTTAATGGAAAGTTTTTTTTAGAATAATCTGAAAGGACCTCATGGGAACCAGTATCCAAACTCACCAACCTTTCCGCACTGCTCCACAACTTCCACTCCCTCTACCCTTCCAAACCCAAACCCTCATAATAATCACCCTTCTGTCCAATCAATTTCCCTTCCCAAAATTCTTAAATTAACCCCATCTCTCCTAAAAAAAGAATAAATCAAACAAATCCTATCTCCAAATTCATCAATTCACATAAAAGAAAAAAAAACACATTCCTATCTACCACTCTTTCTCAATTTTCTCAATCAAATCAGTAATCTTAGCTACCCAAACACTAGCCAACTTTATCTTCCTACTTTCATACTCCTCTCTATCCTTGGAAGTAGCTCCCAACTCATAAGTCACCCCAGAAAAAGATAAAAAGTCTTCTAGATCTGCCAATAATTCCTTTTTTGCTTCCTTCTTCTCCTTCTTCTTCTCCACTTCTTCCCTGCTGTTCAAACAAGACTTTTTTCAATTTCCTTTGAGTCCCCAATTGGATCATATTCAATGGAATCCATGGGACCAACCACATTCCCTCCAGAGCAAGCATAGAACCCAATGTCCTCCTGGGTCACCTTTATGAATCCACCTATGACCTCATCCTCAGCCAACAATCTTCCATCCAACTCTCCAACGGACTGAGGTCCAGGGGAATCTTCTTCTAGTTCTATCACTTCCTTCTCCTTTCCTTTTCCTTTATACTTCCCTAATTCTTCTTCTTCTTCCTCTTCTTAAACTTCCTCCCCATCATCAGGCTCTCCAGGAGCATCTTCATATTCATCTTCACCTCCCATCCCGTCTCCATCTTTGAGTTTGATAGTTCTGGCTTTGAAAGAGCCAGAGGTGGCTTCAACAGGCAATTTTCTGGCAATTTAAAAATTCTTCAAAATTCAAACTTCAACTTCCCTTTGATGCTTTGACGCCTCTTCAACATCCCTTTGACGCTTTAATGCCTCTTCAACGCCTCTTTGACTCCTTCCCCGCTACTTCAAACAAGCTTTTACCGGACCATGACCGCTTCAATATTCCTTTGACAAGGTTCACCAACCTTGACAAAACTACTTTGAACCTTGAAAGGTTTGACCTTTGACCAATTTTACTCAACCTCTTCAAACTTTGACTGTTGTGAAAGCTCTTTGACTTGCTTCAATTGCTTTGACAGTGGTTCAATTGGCTTTGAAGGTTTGGATATGACTTCAATGAGCGTTTAATTGGCCCCCTACACCCTTGGACTCTGCAATCAAACTAATCAAAGATGAATAGGGCATCCCCCAAAGGATGTCCATCAACTTCAAACTTCCCATGTCCTACTTTGATGTGCCTTCCAGGGCCAACTGGCCCTTATTCCTCAACTCCAATCTTTGCTTCTCCAGTCTCTTCATCTTATCCTTCAATGCCTCTACTGGGAACAGAAGAAATAAAACATTCCTATCAGAAGAAAGCCCTCCAGAAATCAGAAGATCAGGAAACACTCACCATCTAATGGTCCTACTCTAATTTCCACTCCTAGATACATACTCAAGTTTTCAGGTGCATCCTTCACCTCAAAGTGGGGAGAACTCTCATCCTTCACCCAAAAAACCAGACCTAGTACCTTCCTTTCAAATTCATGAGCTCCAGAACAAGTTATTTTATATCTTCTACAGAATTCAAATTTTCCTGATTTGGGGGTGATGCTGGTGACACAGATCTTCTCAGTTTCAATATATCTGGAGCAGGGGGGAAAGTACTGGTTGACAGGGTAACAGCCATTGGTAAATTCCATGAAGAAGGATGGGGTGGGTGATATGTTGTAGGATGAAAGTGATGGGAAGCTGTCAGGTGGTGATGGTGATTGATATGGTGGGGGGAAAGTAATTTCATTCATGTTGAAGATCTCAATCTACTCTCACCTCTTCTTATGGGTATCAGGAGCTACCCCTTTCTCTTCTGGGGGCGTACTGTCATAAACACAATTTGGCTCAGTCCCCCCAGTCTTACCCAACCCTTGGCCAATCTCAATCCTCATTACAATTTACCTTCTACCCCTGGATCCACATTCTGCACCTCCTGAATTCTCCTCCTGCATACCCTGCAGACCTCAGTCAATCTCCCAGGCGTACCCTCTACCTCTCTATGGCTTGGTGCATCCCCAATCTCTCCTTCAAATCTATCTGGTATGAGAAGTACATACTGTAAAACCATAGTACATACTCTTGGCTGGACAGCCCATACTCCAGTTCAGTACATGACCTTTCTGGACAGGCCCATTACCCAAGCAGTCAACTACTGCCTCAAGCCCAATTGGTCAAAATGTAATACCATGGGGAAGTTCATCCCCAGAACCAGTCATCCCTCCTCAAGGCCTCCTTGCAGTTCTCACATATACTGGCCTCTCTTCCCCTCCCTGACTAATTCCCTCCAAGGAATTAGTATACTACTTCTTATTGGTTAGTCCCCCATCCAATAGGTGTCATCTCAGCAAAAGAAGGCCAACCGGCCTACCTTACTCATCTCACCTATCCCTCTGGGGTTACTCTTACAGGATTCCCTTATCAATATCCTTCAGAGCCTTACTCCTGGATTCTTCTCCTTCATAATTGTCCTTACTTTACATCTTCTCCTGCTTGAAATAAATTTCTTATCTCTATTTTGAGCTCTGTGAGCAGTAGTGCCAGTGCCTTGAGCCTCTTGCACTCCAGGGGCAGTTGTGACACAATTGGAGCCAGGAACATGATTTGGTGTGCGCTGTTGTTTGGTTGTTTTTTTTTGCTACAGACTGGGTACAGGGAACTGTGTGGCAGTTTTTCTGGGGAGGGACAGGTACCTCTCCAGAAATATGGGGAATTACAAAGGCACGGTGGACTTAGGACACTTCAATTGGCACTCACAGCAATGCAATCATGCACAAAGCGGGGTAAGACTCAGACATTCTTTCTCACTTGTCTCATAGCTCATGGTTTCTTGCACTAGGCCACTCACTTAGGGCGCAAGGCTGCTCTCACAGGATCACTCAATTCATGAAGGAACATGCGTGCAAAACATATTTCTCAAGATTAAAGTGTAGGTGCAGATACAAGTGATACAAGAAGAGAGAAGGGAAATGGATTCTTTTGCAGTAAGACGCAGTGGCAGTGGTGGTGAGGTGAAAGGCGGGCTTATGGTCAAGGTAAAAGTTGGAAGACCTCTGGGGAAAGAAATCAACTTGGGGGGATGTGGAGGCATTTTATAGACACAGATTAGTAACTGGTTGTGGCCTGCATGCTCAGCAATGAGTGCAGGAAGGCCTAGAATTTGGGCATTGTGCTCATGCTCATCAATAAGCACAAATCAGACTTGAATCAGAATTGGGGACCAAGACATTGCTACAGAAGGCGCATCAGGTGGTTACAGTAAGTGGGGGGGCTCTGAGTAGGGTGTGGAGGGCATCATGAGAATGTGGAGGGCGTCATGAGAAGGAAAAACTGCGCGGAAGAAATGGCAATAGAAGAATGGTATTTGGGTGGCTACAGGAAGGCGCAAAAGGTGGTCATGGTAAGCGTGGGGGGCTCCAAGTAGGGTGCAGAGGGTTTCATGAGAAGGAAAAACTGCACAGATGCAAAGGCTGGAGTGAAATGGGATTTGGGCGGCTATGGGCAAGCTTGGGGGGCTCCAAGTAGGGCACCATGAGAAGGACAAATAGTATGGATGTATTAGCAGAAGGGGTTGGGTTAGTGTTTCTGTTTCTCAGGGTTCTTGCTGGTTGTTGTTGGGTTGTTTTTGTGCTTGTACTTAAGTTAGGGTGTGGGGAAGGGTACAATGCCCTTCCCCACCACCATGCTAAGGAAAGGGGGGGCATGCCACCAGGGAAGGAAGGAATTCATATATATATATCTAAAGGGCACATCCCACTCCTTACAGATGCTAGAACCAATAACTTCCAAACTTAAGGAAAACTTGGAGAGTTCCTAACTCTTTTTTCCACACCAAACCACCCTGTATGTCACATCTGGGAAATACAGGGTGTTTATTGTTTTTGGTGCGGGGGCACAAGATACATCCTGGTTGCCAAGCAGAGCCTGGAATTTTTAAAGGGGGAAAGCCATATTTTTTTGAATTTATTACTTTCTCTTTTTCCTTCACTCAAACCCTTCTGTGTACTGGATGAATTGAATGATCAGTTGAAGGTGGATGGTTTTGGTCTGTAAATTGAACTTTAACCCTCCAAAAACCCATTTTTTGGAAAAATGCCCACTTGATCTCAAAGGGAATTTGTTTTTGCTCCTTTTTTTGAAATATTTTTTGAATCTAAAATTGGTTTATATCACCCATAGTTATCACATCAGCATGTATTATTATTTTTGTGGTATTGGATAATTCAGCAGATATGGCATAACCTTGGTACTTTGACCATGCATGGATAGCCTCAACCATCTCCTCCCTTTGATTATATGATAACTCAGGAGGAGGAGTAAGAGGGGTAGAATCAAATTTTTGATTAGATAAGTAAATGGAGGATGGAGATGAAGGATCATATGAGAAAATGAGGGATGGATCTGGAGAAACAGTCCTGAAAATTGGGTGGATGTTTTCCTCAGACATTTATTTGAGAGTTTTCTTTTTTGGAAATGAGGTGAAGATTGAAGCTAAGGTTTGATATTTTATTAAGTGAGATAAAATGATACTTCAGGAAAATATTCAGCATATATTTAGGGAAAAAATAGATTAAGAGACTTCAAATAGAGTAGAAATATTTTTTCAAAAATTTTACACTGATTTGTATTGATTGGTTAAGGATTTTAGGTGAAAATTTCAAAAACTTTTTTTAAGGAGTGAATTTAATTCATATTAAATGGAAGATTTGGATTCAGGAGTTTCATTTGGTATTTGTGTATTTTTAGTGGTTTTTATTGATGTATGTGGAGTGATGATGAGTGGTGTGGTAAGCATTGTACATTTTTTGTGGAGATGTTTTGGGTGGTGAGTGGAGTTGACATGAGATTTGGTGGTTGAGGAGAGGATTAGAGAATTCCAGAAGGCAAGGAGGGACCTGCAAATAATGCATGAAAATCAAATTGAATATAATATTATGCAAGAGGGGTCCAAAAGAACAACCCAAGCCTGGAAGGGGTCTATTTCCTTCCTTTTCCCGCCTTTTTTGGTTTCATTTTTTTGAAAACTTGAAAGGCTATCTTCAAAATTATAGCTTCAAATATGTTAAATTTTAAAAAAAAAGTTTTCAGAAAAATAAATCAAAAAATGGATTAAAAAGTGCAGACACCCCCCCCTTTGTATTGAATCATTTATCAACATTGTGACCAATAATTGGGGGGGAGGGTTAAAAAACCCCCCAAAAAATCCAAATCATTTTCTTGTTACTCTTCATTTTTTTTATAGATGCCTAAAAAAGAAATTGAAAGTAATATTGGAGCTTGATTTTTAAAAAAAATATTCAAAAGGATGTGTTAATCTTGTTTTTTTTTGAACCAGTTCCAATTTTTGGAGGCTAATAATCCATCAAAAAAATCATCAAAAAAACATTTTAGACATCTTCAATTGATTTCAAAATCCCCAAAGAAACTAACAAGAAAGGCAAAGGATATGGTCCAAAATTGAGTTGTGAAACATTGATTTTGTGATTTCTTGGATTTTTTGGATGGATTTTTGAAAGCCTTGAAGAAATTCAATTGATCAGTAGCATTTTTTCTGAGATTTTTAGACCTCCAGATTTGCGGCGGCTGTGTCAAATAATTAAAACTATTGAAACAAATTTGAGACCCAGGAATTAACAATATAGGTTTTAAATTGCAGTAAAATGATTTCCAATGAGTCTATGGGTAGGGGATGTAAGAAAAATAATTCCCTTTATTTATTAAGGTGTATCAAAGTTAAGCAAACCCAACATTTTGTAATGGTGGTTTTCAACCCCAATCCACCATTTCAAACCAAAAAAAACCCACTTATTTCACATCAGGGATGTCAAAGTTACCTGAAAATAAATAGGTTTTTTTTCAAATAAAGTATTTAAAGGCTTTCACCGCCCCAACCCATCATTCCACATCATCACCCCTGGTTTCAACCTCCAAAATCATTGCAAAAATTCTAACTCCAACCTCATCCAAAAATTTGATTCATTGCTCTTCATCTCTTCATTACTATCCTCATCACTTCATCACTCTCATTTCTTCATCACTCTAATCACTTTCTCACAAATTATTTCTTTAATCACATCCATCCCCTCATTACTTCAATGCTTCATTGCTTCTTTCATTGCATTCTAACTCTCATTGCTTCATTGCTTCATAGCTTCATCCGCACTTTTAAAACATCCCTTCATCACTTCATTGCTTCATTGCTACATCCCTTCATCCTACTTACTCTTTTTAAATGGCCCCTCAGCAATCCTTGCCTGAAAGTCCACTAAACAATCCAATGGATCAAAGGAATCATCCCCAATAAAGTCTACATCCAGAAATCATCCCCCATCAGCTTCCAAAGTCTCAAGTCATCTCGAGAGAGCTTATCACATCATCCTTGTAAACTGGTTCAAAATTCCTTCCAACTAAAATGCTTGCTTTGGATTCAACAATGAAACATAAGTTGCCCAACCTCCATCCTCTATGTTTGATTTTTATCTCCTGATTGCCAATGAACTGAAAAATAAAACAAAAGGTAGGCTGGATCTTTCATCCAAACAGATGCGGGAGCAATTCAAGGACTATCAAACCAAGTACAAAAAAGCCCACTCAATGTCAATCTCTACCGGCTTTGGTATTGCCAAATACAATAAAGCAAAGGGCATCAGCTCAGTGGTTGATAAGTTGGACTCAATTTGTCCTTTTTATATCAAAATAGATGAAATCTTTGGATAGAAGGCCAATTTCACCCCTTTAGCCTCTTTTTATGCCCAAAAGTCAGATTGAGTAGATTCTGAGGACCTGGTTGTGGATGACCAGCCTAGCAATGATGATCCCAATGATTTCTATGAGTGGCACGAGTCTGATGTGGAGGAGGATATTCCAACACAACCAGCTCCAATCATGTCTACATCAGAATTGATCAACAATTCAAACCCTTCCTTGGACCCCTCACTTTCTTCTTTGGATTGCTCTCTTCCTGAGGTGGAAGAACTTGACTTGGGAAATGAGTAGCAATTTATGCCTGTATTGCCACTACCATAAACAGCTGCTCAATTGAGGAACCAAGTTCTTTTCTCTTCTTTCTGGTTAATACTGAGTGATTTAGATTTTAAAAAAACAGGCTCATCCATACCTGAATGGCCAAAGACTCAAGCCAATGGGGCCTCCTACATCCCCTTCAAATTAGAGCAATGAAATTCCCACAAAAACCTCCTCTGCAAATGGAAAGTGAAAGGCCTTCAATTCCATCAACATCAACCCCAATAGCCTTCATAAGAAGAGAAACACTTTAAATTTTTCTTTCTTTAAGGATATCATGCAGAAGCAAGATTCAAGTAAGCGCATTGGATTCTCCTTGCTTTCAAAATCAAGATCATTCCTATTCCCCTCCAAAAAACAGTGAAATATCAAAGTGAATCTGAAAAACTTCAATTGGAAAAGGAGAAGTGGGATTGTCAACTGGCTATGGATTATCAAAAGCAAAAAGCTGAGAGTTTTTCTCATCAACAAAAGTTGGGTTCTGAGTTGAAAATTACACAGGCTGAGCTGGAGTTTCAAAAAGAGGGAAAGGAGAAGGATCAAGAGGAAGACCAACTCCAAAAGTAGAGGGAAAGGCTAGCCACATAACAAAATGATAGGTTATTGGTAGCCATGGCATGTATTTTTAGCAGTAGAACTGTTGATGAAATGAAGGAAATTACTCAATTGCTTGGCTTGTAAAATATTTTCTTTGATAAAATTTTCAAAAATAAAAACAAAAAAATTATTTTCAAATACAACAATGTTTGAGTTTATTTTTAGCCCCACCAATGAAAAAAAAATATTTTTATTTAATTTTTTTTTCCAGAATATGTTTGACAGCTTTTCAAGTCTTTGCTAGTGTTGAGATTGGTCTGGTTAATTTGCAAAGACATAGCAATCCTAGCATGGGTGGCAGTATCCATGGCAGGAAAAATACAATGCATGTACTTGTTTGCTCCCCAAACCATTTTTACAATACCTTTTTCTTTGAAATAAATTCCAAATCCCAAGTTGGGAAAAACAAATTTGCCCTTGGATACTTGATATTTGTCCTTTTTGAAAATAATTTTTCCATTCACCTTTTTGGTTGGGACCACCCACAAAAAGTAATAGCAGGAGACATCACCTTTGTCAATATGGGGAGAGTTGTAGAAGGAGTCTGAGGTGAAGGTGATTTGAGGGGAGAATTCAAAAGGATTGAGGCCAGATCCAAATTCCAATGAAGTGAAAGAGGGGATGATTTTTTCCAGAATGTTTTCCTTGGTAGTAATTGTGTGCCAGTCTGGCTGGTTTTCTGAACATTTGGCCTAAAAATTGTGATACCTTGTCAGACCTAAGGTTCAAAAATTTAACATCCTGGTGGGAAGATTGAAAAGCTGATTTCTTCAAGTAGTGTGCAAAAATTTCAGAAGGGTGCATCAATTTTTGCCATCCAATTGCCCATATTTTCCCACCCCAAGATCTTGAGGGACCAACCATGTTGACAAAATTTTTGGATTTGTTAATGAATGTTGTGTACAAGTTGAGGTCCTTCCATTTTTTCTGGGAGATTTTATTCAATGTGAAAAATTCGATTATTTCAACCAGAGAGTGGCAATTGAAACAATCAAGAACAGTGAATTTTCCAGAGCTGAAGAAATGGAATTGTTCAATCTTCTGTTTGACTTGTCCAAACTCTTCAGGGGGTGTTTTTCAAGCTTTCTTTTTGGAAGAAATAGAAGGGTACAAATCAAAAGGTTGTATTTTTTTTTCAAGACAAAACCACCTTTTTGTTAAACCCATCTTCATTTACTACCAAATAGATTTCAGAATCTCTAATTTGAGCCCTATTTTGCCAAAGAGCCCTCTGCTTTCCACCTCTCTTTATTTTTTCAAACCATCTCCTTCCATATCAATCCCTCCCAGGAACCTACTGCGCATGGGGTGAGAATCAAGAAGGAAATGATCTTGTTGTATAAAATTTTCAGTGCAGTGGGAGAAGCATTGGCAGTCCAGAAAAGGGGCGGGATTCAATATTAAAATGGGTAAAAATTGGTTTGCATTGCATGGCATCCAAAAAAAAAAGGGAAAAAAACAATCATTAGTATGATAAAATAAAGGTAGATGATCAACAAAAAAAAAGAATATTGGTCAAAGCTGAACCCCCCCCCCCAAAAAAAAATAAACTGTCAGCTTCATCTCATAAAAATAACAAGGAGAAGGAGGAGGAGGGGGGGAGGTGAGCGGTGATTGATTGAAAATAAATTGAGAAATTGATTTGCAAATCAATTGTGAATCAATTTGCAATTGATTGCAAAATTAATTAAAAATTGATCAAGCAATTGATATGCAATCAATCTGGAGGGGCAGGGAGAGGAGGAGGAGGAGGAGGGGGGGAGGGGCTCACATTTATGGATTGAGCAATGGAGTCAGGGGGGACCTAAAGGTTGAATGATCAAAGGATCAGCAACCGTTGAGGGGGGAGGGGCTAACCAGGGTTAGAAGAAGGGGAGGCAGTGACTGAGGTGAGGTGAGGAGGTGGTGGTTGGTGAGGAGGTGGTGGTTGGTGAGGTGGAGGTGATGGTGAGGTGGTGGTTGTGGATAAGGTGGAGGTGATGGTGAGGTGGAGGTGATGGGTGAGGTGACGGTGGTGAGTGAGGAGGAGGAAGTTGATTGGTGAAGGTGAAACAGTGTTTTGGTGGGGTGAGGTGGTTTGGAAGTTTTGGTTTTTTTCTAAGTCCACCAAAAAAAAAAAAAAAAAAAAAAAAAAAAAAAAAAAAAAAAAAAAAAAAAAAAAACAGCCTAGGATTCTTGGTTAAACAACCAAAACCAAAAAAATTATGTGATATTATTTTTTACCTATTTAGAAACCAAATGCTACTCATCAAAGTGAGAAGGTGTGAGGGGTAGAATCCACTCTCTCATAGCCAAAGATGAGGTAGGAGATGAGACTGGGATGACTTGAGGAGGATAGGGAATACATTCTTCAACTATTTTTTTCCCATTCATCTTTGATTTTGGCAAGAATTTTGTGAAGGATTACACAACTGATAATCCAGTTGATGAATATCTTCATTTCCTTTGAATTTTGTAGCTGGTTTTTCATCTCCCACAAGCTGGCCTATCTTCCTTTCAGGATTCCTATGGCATGCTCAATCCAAACTTTTTATTGGACAAGATGATTGTTTGAATCAGTTTTGGATTGATCATTGGCTGAAACATTGCAGTATGCTGGAACCACATACTTCCTGCAAGCATAAGCTTAATTGGCCAGAAGTTATTGATATTGGTCAAAGTAGTTATCTGGTTGTTGGGCAATCTGCATCCAATTTAAAACATATGAATTGTGAAAAAAACCTGGAAGTTCAGCATGGAGGTAAATCAAATTTTTGTTTTTACCCCAAACAAGTTTTAGTGACACAGAGTATCTATACAGCCAGATGAAACATATTTTGTCAGTGTATTATCAAAGGCTTTGGAAAGGAAATGAATCAATTGCATTTTTTCTCAATCAAAATAGTGGTTGCCATCTAGCTTGGGTTTTTGACTCAAGGGGATAGTGGTTCCATCAACAAAAACAATTCAAAAAGGAAATCCTTTGGTCTCCATTACTTGAGTTATCTCCTTGCTTTGTCTGTGGTTGGACAATAAAGGGCCAAGCAACGGAAAGATAGGATAGAAATCATGACACTTTTGGTGTATAAGTCAATGGATCCAAAACTGACCAAGAAGGAATTTTCTAATCAATGAATTGCTGCTCCATTTCCATTTGATCCCAATCTAAAAAGAGAAAAAGCCTGTTGGATAGCTGGATTTCATTGAGGATTGCAAGAATTGTTCTGTAAGATATGGTGGTCTTCAATTATCTCCAAAATTTTCATGAATGAAGGCAATAAAGTTTGGAACAGTTGCTGGAAGCTTAATTTTGGGAGTAGGAAAATATTTTGCCTTTCATACATAGGTTTTTGGAGAGTTTGTCTTTGTGGAACCATGTATTGCTTTTCCAATAGAGAATTTAAAGCTAACCAAGTTTATTCAAAAGAAAAGTCTGAATCCAAGTCAAATAATAAAAAAATTTCAGTCAGCTTTTTTGTGTTTTCAACTTGCTTCTGGGAAGTTTGATTGGACATATTGAGAAAGATTGTGATGTGATGTGGGTTTTAGAGATTATTATGGGATGTGTGTGATTTGATGGAGATTTGAAGTGATTTAGATGTGTAGAAATGGAGATGTGAAGCAATGGATATGAGAGGTGTGTGATTTGTAGGTATTTGCTGAGTTGGAGGTGTGGATGGGTGTTTTTTGTTGGAGTATAATGTCTTCTGCTGCTAGCCTTGATCCCTTCTGTCACAGAATCCTATTACTAAATGTCACCTAGTGCTCTATTAACTCATTGATTTTTCATTTATTGTTTCTGCCTTGGTTGATTAGTCATCAAGTTCTTTGGCCCCCTGTGAGGGGCTCTCTAGTTGTCTATTTAAACTGGTCTTTTCCAGGACCTTGCAATTAACTTATCAACTTTTTTTCTTTCAAATCCGGTCCTCAACTTTCTGAGTTGAGTATGATTCCATGATCCAATCATCAACTCCAACAGGTTATGAGCCCAGAGCACCACCTATTGTGCTGTCTCTGTTTTTCTTCAAGTAAATCCTCTCTGTGTGGTATCTCTCGAATTATCCTATTTTTAATTGCATCTACTCTTTATTCAGTGACCTTTGTTGGTCATCCCTCAACACCGGTAGCTCTACTGTCTTTCTATTACTAATCGTATCTGCCTTCTTATCCAAACTGATCCTATTGATCACCTCAATTAGTCACCTCTATGGTCTTCCCAAGTAGCACTACTGTCTTTCTATTACTGACCGTATCTACCTTCTCATCCGACTGATCCTATTGATCACCCTAAATTAGTGACCTTCATTGGTCTTATTCACCCTTACTTTGACCCCGCTGTTACCTCAGGCGTGATCCCTTAGTTCCTTGATCATCCAATGCCATCACTGTCATCTTCATCCAGTCAATTGCAATGTTCCCTACATCTTGATTGCTCTCCGACTCAATCTGGCAACCTCAATTGTCCATCATATTGATCCTGCAACCTCCAAATGCCCTCCTTTACTTGCTTGGTCAAGACCTCAAGCCCCAATTCTGTGTCCTTGCCATGTAATCAATTTCATGCTTGGCTCAATTGCTGCCTAATGTCCTTCATCCTGCGACTTTGGTCGCTCCTCATTCAATTGACTCTTCCTTTTCAATCAGCCCTTTATCTTTTGTCCTTCCCACTCTTTTTCTTCAATTGGTCTGCCTTCAAAAGTCTTATCCCAATTACCAGTCTCTGACTCTCTTGGCGAGGGGGTGAGATGAGGATGAGCTTGACTATTAAGCTCATCCCATCCATCCACTTTGATGCTCCTGATCAGACCAAAGACCATTCTACAATCTGACAAGTCACTTTGGCTTGGTCAAGTGGCTTGGTCAAGGTTTTAGTCTGGTTGCTCCCTCCTACAATCCCAAATAATCAATTTCATCCTTTACCTTTTCATCCTGGTCTGGGTCTGCCTGGTTGACACTCATCATTCTTGGCTCATTGTGCTTGGCTTGTACCTACCTGCTTGGATTGTTCAATCTATCAATAAAGGCCACCACTTTTGTCGGCTCTCTTCCTTCAATCTTGCGCTCTACAATCTTCCCTCTTCACATTGGAACCTTTTCATTTAGTTTTCTCAATGGTTAACCTCCCATTCAACTCCAATATTGCTCACTCGACCAACATTCATGAACTGCCTGGACCGGTCAATCAAATCATTTAATCCCATCAATTTGAGGGGGTGAGATGAGGATGAAGATGAGGATGAACCTCAAGCTGGTCCAGTTTCCGACCTATGTGATGACTCTCCAAACATCATCAACAGTTCACCATTGACCCTCATCATTTATTTCCAATGGCCTCCTCCTCCAGGCTTTGATCACCTGTCTATTTGCTCCTTGCTCATATCATCTTACAACCTGTGGTTTGATCCCTCCCACAAAATCACCAGTTGACTGCCCCCTTTTCAAACCTCTGTTTCTCTTGCAACCATCCTCACACTCAAATTGCAATATTGCTTGCACTCTCCTTGCAACTCTGTCTGGACTCCTCAACCCAATCAGTCTCAACATCACTCATCTTGCATTTTTGTTATGCGACTTGACTTGCTTCCCGTTGGTCTGTGACTTAGCTTGCATTTCTGATCCTGCGACTTTGATCACCCTCATCTTCAACTTTGCTCCTTTGCAACATCATGTGGAACTCTTCAATGTGATTGGTTGCGGCATCAATCACACCTTGCTCCTTGTCTTCAAATTTTCTGGCAACTTTGATTGCACCTCAATTGCAACAAACTTGTACCAATTGTGTTTTTTGATCCGACCTCACCTGTGACTTTGCTTGCACCATTTGCAAATTGGGTCAAAACTTATCCTTAAGCCTATTGTTTTATCAGAAATTGCTCAATCTTTGCCAGTTGGTGGCTTCCAATCATCCGATATCAGTCCCAGCACCACCCACAACCTTCTCTCTCTCTGTCAATTGCAACTTTGAGTGGCCCCCTGTCCTTGACTGTCGCTTGGTTGCGGATGTCCCCCTGACTGCCTCTCAAGTATCAACCTTACACTTGCGATGCAACTGCTACCTCACTAGTTTTGCCAGTCACCACCTGAAGTCATGATTGAAAGCCTATTGATCCATCATTATTGTGCCCAATGTTGTCCTTTTTTATCATTATTTTGTTAGCCTGCGTTTTCATACCTCCTTGCCTTCTCACCCAGTCTCAAGCCTACCAGCAAGGGGGTTCGTTGGAGTATAATGTCTTCTGCTGCTAGCATTGATCCCTTCTGTCACAGAATCCTATTACTACATGTCACCTAGTGCTCTATTAACTCATTGATTTTTCATTTATTGTTTCTGCCTTGGTTGATTATTCATCAAGTTCTTAGGCCCCCTGTGAGGGGCTCTCTAGTTGTCTATTCAAACTGGTCTCTCCAGGACCTTTCAATTAACTTATTGACTTTGTTTCTTACAAATACGGTCCTCAACTTTCTGAGTTGAGTAAGAGTCCATGATCCAATCATTGACTCCAACATTTTTCATGTGATGGATGGTGGATGAATGATAAATGGCAGGTTTGATGTTTTAAGCCTGTTATTTTGAAATACATCAGTCTGGGGGTATGTGTATTTCAGAAACCTGCCATTAAAAATGGTGGGTTTGGTCAAAAAAAATGGCAGGTTTCTATTGACGGTTTTGCTAACTTTGATGCGCCCTATTTGCTGAAATTTTCTTGAAAAAAAAACCGTTTGTGCTTTTCTTAGGCTCAATTTTTAATTTTTTTTGGTTTTTTTAAAAAAATGTTGATTAACATGCAGGCAATTGATTCCAGATGACCTGGGTGATATAAAGAATTTTCATGAATTTTTTAAATTTTTTTTTTTTTAAAAAAAAGAAAAGATTTTATCTTTTCTGTTGATTTCTCTCTTTTTTTTATCCTCCCCTTTTTTTCTTGGGAAAAAATAACACAAATGAAAAGATGTATCATTCATTTATGAAATAATGGCATTCTCATTAATCAAACTTATTTTCTCTACGTGTTGGAGGTTGCTGTAAAATTTTCCAAATATTGAAGGATTTGTCATAATAATTTTCCAAATGTTTTGAAATCCCCTTTTGGCCTAAAATTCTACCAGATTTTGTAAATGAGTGGCATAGAAATCTTTTGCTTCATAAAAAATTCTTTTTCAATCAATTTCAAATCTATAAAACCAAGCTGATAAATAAAATATATATGGGCAGATTTTTTCAGCATTCTACTATTTCAGGGTAGCTAACTCTTTGCATATGATATAATTTTAAAAGATAAATGCAGTAGTTTCATCATAAAAAAGGTATAATAATTAGTTAAAGAAGTAACTTGAAATAAAAAAAGGACAATGTTAAATTTTCCACCCAGTGGTTGCAAACGCGCATGAAAAGATGTTCACAACACATATGAATTTTTAAAAGTGGCTCAAAACCCATATGAGTTGTGAATAATGTTGGGGCTCACACATTGAAGATACTGAGGAAATTCAGAGTGGAGATGCAGACAGAAGGATAGGATGAAGTGCAATCAGTGAATCATATGAGAAGGAAAACAAATGAAACATTCAGATGGCAAGATTCTTACCTGAGGAAATTCAGAGTGGAGATGGAGACAGAAGGATAAGGAAGATATCCTTCTGTCTGGCTTGCGCTCTGTCCTCAGGTAGCTAGTGAATGAAGAGTGTCACAAAAATTTGAGACCTAGCTTTCAGTGATATTTGGTAAGTACATGCGCCAGGTAACACCGTTCTGCCTAATTTACACCTCACAGAACCAATTTCCACCAACCTCTGGCATTCTTGAATTGGTCACCCAAGTGAAAAGGTTCTTGCAGCACTATTCCTGAAGACCACCAAAACTCTCAGCAAATGTGACATCTGTCAAACTTTCAAATGCACTGCCACCCCATTCTCCCATCATTTCAAGGAAGTAACACACCCACTTGAGTGCATTCACCTTGATGTTGTTGGACCCATCAATCCCATCACACCAAGTGGATTCAGCTACTTCCTCACTATAGTCAATCAATTCTCCAACTAAGTCACCATCTCCTTGCTCAAGAACAAAAGCAATACATCCAAGGCAATCTTAGACTACATTGCCAGGGCAGAATGGATTACCGTTCACAAGGTCAAGACTCTTGTCTCTGACAACAGAGGTGAGTTAATTGGGAACAAATTAGCCAAATACCTGTGTCAACATGGCATTTCTCACAAATTTTCACCTTGGCACACCCCTCAACACAATGCCATAGCTGAATGGATGAATTGGACTCTGCTGGACAAAACTCAATGCCTACTACTCCAAAGCCAATTCCCAAAATGCCTGTGGAGAGAGGCTGTCAACACCGCAACTAACCTGTGCAATGTGCTGCCTTCCTCCTCCAATAAGAAGAGGACCCCCTACAAGATCTGGACCAATTTTTTATTCAACTACAACTTCCTCCAAACGTTTGGATGCAAAGTAACCTACCTTATCCCAAAGGCAAACAGAAACTCCAAGTTGAATCCTCCTGGGAAAACTGGTTTTCTACTTGGGTACGTACATAATTTTTATAGCTATAAGGTCTGCGATCCCATCACCAGAAAGGCAGTCACCACCTCTAATCTCAGATTCAATAAAAAGGAGTTTTACAAGCATTATGCGCAGTCTGATGAGAATTTACCACGTCTCAGCAACAAACCAAGTGCCCTCAAAGTCCCCACAATTGCACCACAACACCTGGATTCACCAGCCGAAGCCCCTGAGGAAAATTCATCAGATGAAATCTCCGTACATCACTCCTCCCAACACTCTGACATCATTGCCTCCCCTTTGTCTGCCAATTTTTCACCGCTCAGTATCATTAACCAACCTCAATGCCCTGGGTCCAAAGCCAGTTGTTCTGGTGTCTCTCTGCTCACGTACATTGAAGAAGAGGATCCTAACACCTTGTACCAAGCCCTAAATTCAAAAAAATTGTCTCAAATGGATTGAAGCAATGAACTGGAGCTACTCAACATGCTCACATTTGGTGTCTGGCAAGAAATCAACTCCTCTGAAGTAGTTGATCCAGTCAAGTGTATTTAGGTGTTCAAAAAAAAGCTTTCAGCTATCTGATACCAGGAACCTTGCACTCCTTTGGCTACAGGGAGTGATAGAAGATACTGGAATAATAATAATAATAGTATTCCAATGATAAACTTATAAAAAGCTCAAACAATGAATATGTTAAGAGCTAGTGCAAGGTTTAATTGGTTTGGTTAAAAAGGGTTTTCAATTTTTTATAAAAGAGGGGCCACAGTATTATACTACTGGGGGTCTTTACAGACAAACAAACTCTCTTCAAGGGGCCTCCTTAGACAGTTTAAAAACCTTGGAATGAAGATGGTTGCCTTAGAAGGGGCTTATTCCACTCATATGGCCAGGAAAAACAGCACAATTTCCAAGACAGGAAGGGAAACACTCACTCTAAGTACTTTACCACGGGAATCCTGCAATAATAGGAAGGGTTTCAGAGCAGATGGGGCGGATTTGCTTGACTAACTTCAATGGGTTGATTGGTTTTTGACAAATGAATAATAATACTACAGACTAAGTCATAAATAACTTGCTTATCTCTTTTATAAGCACTTGAATAACAATTACACGTTTTCTGATTGAACATAATAACTCCTGGTAAACTGATGCGTAATAATGGGTCCAAAGAGTTCTGTATAAATACCTTTTTGGGGTGACTATGAGATTCTCAGGACGCCTAGAGAGGGTTCTGCTCTTGGGCTGAGGCTTGCAAGCCAGTCAGGGCAAGATTAGCACGTCTACTTGGTGCTGTCAATCAGCTGACATCAGATCTGCTGGATATCTGTGCTATTTTAGCCACAGAATCTGTTAATCTGTTATGGTGTAAATGTGATCATTCTCCACTCATACTTCATTTGTACTATTAATATTATTTTAAAGTTGACAAATATGGATTTTTACTAATTTTCCATCATCTGCTGAGCACGTAGTCAATTTTTAATAATTTTTATGATGACCTCTAGTATTTTTTTGTGGTCTTTGAAGATCAGGATAAGTGATTTATGTGGTAATCCTCAATATTTGGTTTATTATTAAAAAATAATTAAACTTAGTTTCTTATTAATTTTATTTAAGTTTTATAGTTTTTAGACTATTACTAATGCATATGTCAGGCTATTACATACGTTGGATAACCCTAACTAGGTTGTAGCTACCTTGAGCATTACCTGGTTGTCAGGTTTGTCACAACTGATCCAGGCGCAGGGATCAGTCAATTCAGATGCGCGCAGGGTAGGATCCGCTGCGTGCGTGGCAAAATTAGCTGCGCGCATGACCTCTGTACGCGGGAATGTGTAGCTATGGGTACATAGGATTGTGTGAGGATGTGGGGCTGCGCGCGGGAATTGTGACATAACACATTTCCGTGTGCAACTCCTAAAATATACACCACACTCCCATTCTGAGTGAAATTAAGTTGTAAAAACTACACGTGACAATACACGTGAAATATTGAAATGGCCAAAAGGTGCCATATTGGTGTTGTGGCTTTTGGTCCCTTTCTTATTTAATTATTTAAAAATAGAAGGAGTTGGATTTCTAGGGTGGGGTCAGTGAGTGACCCTACCTAATTTTGGGTGAGGAATCGATTACTGAAATAATATTTGTGGATTTCTCACTTCTTCTTTAGTTAATTTTACTTTTCTTGTTTAATTGTTTTTATCATATTTCTTCTGTTACTTTGACAGGTTGCGCTGTACATAGTAGCAAGCTGAAATTCCCCCACTCCAAGATATGTCTATATCTGAAAAAAAATTCCTGGGTCTAATGCCTTCTGCTAGCTTGGTAATTTCTCAAGTTTATGGGTCCATCTGGGATATTGTGTTCAGGCAACCATTCATCTTTATCAGCTGACTCTCCCTTTTCTCTGACTAGGTAGAGTCTAACATCTTTTCTATTGATCCTGTCTTTCTTATCCTTAAGGATCTTGCTAACTTTTCCTCTGTCGTTTCCAGTTTCTTCTGCAACAGGTATTTCTGGTGAAGAGGTATGTTCTCCCTCCCTTGGTTGGTAGTGTTTGATGAGACTTACTGGGAAGACTGGGTGTTTCCTAGAGAGTTCATCACTCAATATTACTTCCACAGAATTTTTACCATTAAGCTTTTTGATAGTGAAAGGTCCTACAAAAGCTGATCTGAGCTTCCTGTTACCAGCTAAGTTAGTAAAGTTAGTGGTAGAAACTAAGACTTGATCTCCAATCTTGAAATCACGTTCTTTATGGGTTTTATCCCACCTCTGTTGGTTATACTCAACAGCATCCTGAAGACACTTAACAGCATGTTTATTGGATACATCTATCATGTTCCTGAAATCAAGTGACATAGGATGGATATTTGTTAGCTGCTGTTTAATGTTATCCTTGGGTAATTTAGGGATCCATCCTCTTTCCAGTATGTAGGGTGCTTCTTTAGTAGTGGAGTGCTTGCTACTGTTGTAAACCATCTTCAATGTGGGCAAAAGACTAACCCAGTCATGGCAATAACCATTGGAATTCTTATATTCTAGACCAAAGCAACAGAACCTTCTTAGAATATCTTCTAGAGTCTAGATCATTCTTTCACCTAAACCATCCATCTGGGGGTGATAAGCTGTAGAGAAAGCTAAGGTAGTTCCTAGAATGTCATGAAGATTTCTCCAGAACTAAGAGGTAAATTTGGGGTCTCTATCACTGATAATAATCTTGGGTAATCCAACATCAGCAATGAGTCTATTCCAGAATAACAAGGCAACTTCCATAGCAGTGTCTTCTTTGTGATTAGGTAGAAACTTTTCTTTCTTTGAGAACCTATCTACTATAACCAGGACTGAGTTGTAGGAATAAGCACTTCCTGGGGGTAATCCAGTTAAAAAATACATATTGATGATTTCCCATTTTTTCTTGGGTTTAGCAATCTTCTGTAGCATACCAAACCTTTTCCCAGTGGTCCTATTGGACTTCTGACAAGTTTCACAACTGATAAAATATTGGATAGTGTAGTCTCTCCAATTGATCCACCAAGCAGTTTTTTTGACTTTCTCTCAGGTCCTATCAGTAGATGAGTGGCCAGAAGAGCAGTTATCATGGCACTCAGCCAGGATATGTTTGATATGGTCTATCTTAGTTAAGACTATGACACTTGAATGCTGGTGCCTGTAGTATACTAGACCATCCCATAAGGTGAAAGTTCCAGCTTTTTGATATTTCAAAAGAGGGTCAGGTAGACTATTAATCAGTTAAGATGGTGTAGAAGTGCTTTCCATAATGTTGATTAGAGTCTTCATATCAGAGCTGTAACCTCCTTGATATATTTGAACAAAGATTCATCCAGTTCACAGATGTGGATTCCTAAAATAGGAGCCTCAATATCAAGTATGTTAATATTCAGTATAGGAAATATATTGTTATCCTCTGTGTCATAAGCAGGCTTACTTGGATCATTGGGCAAAGCATTCCTACTAAATCTATTGCATTCTGATGTTTAGTACCAGCTTGGTGAACTATGGTCATCTGACCTCTGTACTGTTGAATGGCTATCTTCCACCTTAACATATGCCTACTTGGAGTTTTCATGTTCATTAAAGTCCTGACAGCATTGCAGTCAGTAATCACAGTGAAATTGGTTCCTTCCAAGTAGTAATGGAGTTTCTCCAGAGCCCATACTAAGGCAAGACATTCCATTTGACTTGCACCATACCTTTTCTCAGTGTCTTTAACTTGTCTGGATATGAAGAGTATATGTTTTTCCACTGGTTTGTCATCCTCTATGAATTCTTGGTGTAAAGCAGCTCCTAGCCCATCCATACTGGCATCTATATAGAGCTTGAAATGATTAGAATATTCTTGCTGAATCAGTACTGGAGCTGAGGTAATAGCCATCTTGAGTTCCTCATAGTTCTTGACTCTATCATGAGTCATTTCAAACAAGGTGGTGTTGTTGCAGATTTCATACAGACACTTGGTTAGAAGAGCAAACTTTGGTAATTACTTCCTATAGTTGCTGCAGAAGCTAATAAAAGATAGAATTTCAGTTTTATTCTGAGGCATTGGCCTTTTCATAACGGCTGCTATCTTTCTTTGGTCAGCAACTAAAGTTAGTCCAGAGATAATGTGTCCTAAGGCCTTGAATTCTCCATAGCCAAAGTTGCACTTTTTCATTGATACCTTTAATTCCACAGCAGAGATAGTTTTGGGGACTAGCCTTACTTTCTCCATGTGAGTATCCCAATTGTCAGAGTAAATAATAACATCATCAATGTACACCATCATCTATCCTTTTCTGATGAATAATCCTAGAACTGTGTCCATCATCCTTTGAAAAGGAGAAGGAGCATTTTTGATACCAAAAGGCATCCTATGATACTCATAAATTCCCAAATGACAGATAATTCTCATTAATTTCCAGCTATGAGAAGGAGCATTTTTGATACCAAAAGGCATCCTAAGATACTCATAAATTCCCAAATGACAGATAATTCTCATTAATTTCCAGCTATCAGGGCTGATAGGTATTTGGTGAAAAACTTTCAGCATGACCATAGTAGTGATATATTTAGCCTTTGAGAGGTTATGTAGAGCATGGTAAATACTTGGAATAGGATAGTAATCAGCTTGGGTATAGTTATTTAGCATTCTAAAGTCTCCAACCATTCTTGAATTATCATTATGCCAGGCTATAATTACTGGGGTAGTAATATCTACTTTTTCATTGTGTCCTACTTTCCTTAAGACTTTTAATTCAACTAACTCCTGGATATGAGTTTCCAGAGAAGCTCTAGATTTTGGACTAGAAGGGTAAGCAGGTCTCCTGAGGTTAGGTGGGTAAGGAGGTTTAATGGTTAAAGTTACAATCATGTCATGTCCTTTGATATTACCAATGGGGTGATCCTTGGTACAAAAAGCATTCTGTTTTCAAAGCAAACCTGCAAGATGTCATGTTTTTGTTCTTCCTTGAATCAGGAATTCAAAGCTTCTTGAGAGAAGTATTCTTGGTCAAAAATTCCCAAGTGTTTCTCATAGGTTGAATCAGAAGTCTGAGCATTAACATGGCATATTTGGAACTTCTTGTTCCAGTCTCCCCCTATATTAAATTATCTACCCTTTCTTTGGAATAGATCTATACCATACAGGCAAAGAGAATCATTTCCAAGAATAAACTAATCACATAATCCATTTTAAAGTACTAAAAATTCAATTTTCAGTTTAAGTGATCCTTTAGAGTGAGAGAATATGATGTCAGAAGACCATACTCCAATGGCATTGAGAGGAGAATTACAACTGCTAAACTTATCCTGAGGTACTGGTAATAGGTTCAGCCTCCAATTTGGGTCTTGTTTGTCCAAATAAGTTGAACCAACACAAGAGCAGAAGGCTCCACTGTCCAGGATTAACTTAAAAGGGGAACCTTGGATCAAACCAGTAGCGCAGCATGTTTTGCCAGAAGTGTAACTTTTACCAGCAGAAGGTTTCAGAGTCAAGGCCTTAGCCTCAGAGACCTGGTGAATTTTGATGTTAGAATTCCATTTTTGAGGTAGGTTGGAATCCTCATTAACAAAGTTTATTTCCAGGGAGGAATCTATACTTCCTTCAATAACATTGATGGGGTTAGTGATTTTTAAATCACAATCAGAGAGTAATCCATCAGTATCATCAAGTTGGGGATCAAGATTGTCATACTCTTCTCCTTGAATAGGATTAATTCTTCTCCTGGGCTGAGGACAGTCAGTTCTAAAATTTTCTGTTTGGTTGCAGTTCCAACATACTTTTTCCTTGGAATCTGAAGTCTTCTTGACTTCAAAGGTGGTTAGATTAGCAGCAGGGGAATCTTTAGCTTTGGAAGTGTATTCTTCTGTACTCCTAGAAATTTTTTTCCCTGGGGAGTCTGTTAATCATTTTTTCAAGACCATTCATGTCTATAGTTTCTTCCAATATACCTATCAAGGTAGAGAGATCAGAGTTCATGGGCATTCTGCACCTTACACTATGGTTTGTTTGTCCAGGACACAAGTTGTGAAGTCTCTCATTGACCTCTTCCTTATCAGCATCCAGGTAGAAACAGTCTAATCTCCTCTTCTGGTCTAAACACCACTTATGAGGTTTGTCCTTGGATGGATCAAACGGGGAGGTTTCAAAAGTTTTCATCATCTTTCTTTTCCAAATCCTGGTACCAAATTTTTCTCTAATCAATTCCTTCCAAGAATTCCAGGTTAAAGATCCTACTTCTTCCCTCTTATTGATGAACAAATCAAGAGCCACTCCCTCAAAGAGTCTGGGTAACCTCACCACAGCTATTGCATCAGGTAGTTCATAAGAAGCAAGAGTGTAATAAATAAACTTAATAAAACTGACATGTTTATACTCTCCTTCTCCAGAGAATTTAGGCCATTCAGTGATAGGAGTGTTAAAATATGTATGCACTTGTGCTTGTGCTACGTATGAGTGTAATCCAAATGGGATGCACATGTGGGCCTCTGCGGCCCATTGGACACACACGGACCATACATGCCTGTGTGGATGTCACGGATTTGTGGAAACTGGCCTCAATACATGTGAAACAGGCCTATTGATACACGGGCCCTAACAGGCCCGGTGGGGTATATGGGCAAATACAGCCAGATGGGCTTGTATGGGCATAATTGGGCCCAAGGTTTATTTTGGACATACTTGGCCAGACAGGCTGGCCTGCCAAAGCATGTTAAACTCACTTTTTGGGCTTGGGGCCGCCGCCCGTGTCGCCCAAATGGGCTGCCGCCCGTGTCGCGGCCCGCACAGGGCCACTTTTTCTGCTTTTGGACCGTTTATGGGGCCCAACGGCCCGTGCGGGGCCATTGTAGGGGGCAGAGAGACTCAAAATGGAGTCCCCCCACCCCAGTCATGGCTGTTGAGCCAATTGCGGCCGCCGCGCTGGGTGGCGCCCGGCTGTTGGAGCCGCGGAGCTGGGGCCAATGGCCTCGGCTCCTCCCCCTCCCCTTGCTTGCCATCCCAAGGAGGAGGAGGAGGGCTGGCTGGGTTGAACCAGCCAGCAACCGCTCAAGGAGGGGGGGACCTCATAACCCCCCCACCAAATGTGGTGGCTGGACCAGTTGCAGCAAGGCAACCGGTGGTGGGGGGGAATTGACAACCCCTCCACCATCAAAAGGGGTGCTCCCCCCCCTTTACCAAGGGGGAGGAGATACAGGCTGGAGGGGATTTTACCACCCCCCAGCCCACCTACCTTGACAACGCCCTGGGGGTATTGACCTCCAGGGCCCCTGGTAGGGGGATTTGACTGCCCCCTCCAGGGATTTGAGAGAAAGAGGGGGGGCGGCATGTCTGCCAGTTACACCCCCCCCCCCCATGTGTGTCTGAGACCGGACCCAGGTGTGTCCTGGATCCCACCTGGCCATTTTTATGGCCAGGGGCTGGTTGCATGAGGCAACCAGCCAGCATGTGAGGTAACAGGGCCAGTTTTAATAGACAATGGGCCAGGGGTTTGAACAGCTAAGGGGCTGGTTCAGCCCCATTACGGTGGAAACACTAGAAATGACCAGAATAGGCTGGTTGTAAGGGTACAGGGACTGATGCCATGCGGGCCGATGTAGCCCGAACCAAGTAACAAGGCCTTTAGAGCCTGTAGAGCTCTTTTGGAGCGGAAAATTTGCCTTTTGGCTTGTTGTATCATGGGCTCACAAGAGGCCAATCTTTTGTACTTAAGGAGCTCTTCTCCCTGCTGTTTTCCATCATCCAATCAAATTAATCACCAATATCATCCAATGTATTGCCCCATTGTGACAGCCCATTAGAAATTATTGACACAAGGTTTCCAGCATTTCTTTTGCTTTAAATACTTCTCATTTGCCTAAGCTAATTGCTGGCCATAATTATAACAAGGAGGAAGTAACTTTGAAGCTTGCTCTATTTCTGGTGTAGGGCTTGGTCTAAAAGGTTCATTCCTAGTTATTCTGGTTCTAGCAGGAATACTAGGAGTACTAGTGAACCTGGCAGGTCTAGATTCTTCAAAGTCAGTGGCTGGAGAGTTACTGACATTGCCCTTAAGATCTCTGAGATCATTCTTAATCATACCTAACTCCAAGTCAAGCTTGTTGTTTAATAAATCAATTATTTTAATGAAATGAGTTGAAGAAGTAGGACTAGTTTTCTTAACTTCTTCCTTAAGTTTATCCATAGTTACAATCATGTCTTCCTGAAGGATTGATTGATTATCATCAATATGCTTCATCAGATACAACTTACTAGATTTGATACTGTCCTTGATTTGTTGTATTTCCAACTCATCAATACTCATAGTCTGGGATTGGGTGTCAATAACTCTGAAAAAACTCAGACTGAACTTGTCCAATTGTTCATAAACTTTGTCAAAGCACTTGCTAATAATGGTAAAATTGTGAGACACATTTACAGAAAAGATGTTAAGGGCTTCTACATCTAATTGTGGTACACCTTTTTCCATTTCTGGGCTAGAGAGATTATTTTGTCCCAATCCTTTGGGTTCTTTAACTTCTGATGGGCTGAGGACCTCTTCTTTTTGGGGTCCTTTCCCTTTAAGGAAACTAACTGATCCCAAGGATTCCAACTCTGCACATAGCCTTCTACTTATTTCTTTGTTATCAACTTTTGCAGAGAAATCTTAGCTTTCTTTTCCAGAGAGATAGCTTTTCTCATACCTGGCTGATCCCCCTGGGTCTGAGCCAACTTGAATTGTTCCCAGTAACTCACATGCTCTTTCACTAACATTTTGACTCTTTCCTCCTTGGTTGAGTCCAGCTGGGGTGGCGTAGGAGGACCTGTACCCTCCTGGCATAACACATTGGGCAATAGCTGTCTCTCCAACGGTGTGTTGGTCAAGTTGGGGGCTGCGGTTGTTGCCGTTGTTTTCCTGCATGATTCTATGGTCATGGGTTTGAGCCCCCTCATTGCGCTTGCAACTGGAGTCCTTGCGTGCATGGGCTCCTCCGGGCAAAGATCCATAGGATGGCGCTCTTCCCGTTGCTTGGGTGTTGCCCCTGTTTTGATTCATAGCGCAAAAAGGTATAAGTCTTTGTTGAAATTTTTGAAGAAGACTTAAAAAAATATAAAAAAAATAATAATTTTTGAGTTTTTATTTTTTTAATAGTTTTTTTATACATATTTTGACTCACTTATAGTCAAATTTAAAGGTACCAAAACTTTTTTTGGGTCAATACCGTCCTTGGGGGGTATTCCAATGGGGTCTGAATGGGTTCCAATCAGATCTTTGGATAAATCCAAGGGCAAGTCCAAGGGTACACTGTCTGGGATCTCCTCCAGAAGATCCTGGTCAATAATTTTACCAAACACAAAATCCGCTGAGAACAATAAAAAAAAAGTTTAATATTTTTTTTGTAATTTTTTTTACGTGGTAAGATGATATTTCAAAAGAAAATAATTTTTAATCTCACTTTTGTTATTTTTGAATTTTTCTTTATCTTCTGGGTTTTTTATATTATAAATATAAAGCTTCCTTTGATAAATTTTCCACTCCTTATGTTTCCTTCATAAAGAATTAAAATTCATAATTATTTCTAACTCAAGCTCCTTTTCTTTTAAAGCTTGTTGCTTATAAGAAAGAAGCTTTTCCTGTTTTTTCTCAGGAGTTATAATGATAGGCACAAAGTTACATATTTTTCCTTCTTTTCTCTGTTTAAGAAGTTTCAAATAATAATTGATCAATTCTCCGTTGGTCTTAAAATCCACTAGAGAAATAAAGAATCAAAGATATATTTTATAAGTATTTCAACTTATTTTCAAAAATACATAGACTGGTCCAAGGAATAAGTAATTAAAAATGAATTATTTAAGGATAATTCCTGGTCAGACCCCCAGTTTTCAGCTCTCTGATACCAGGAACCTTGCAGTCCTTTAGCTATAGAGAGTGATAGAAGATACTGGAATAATAATGATAATAGTATTCCAATGATAAACACGTAAAAAGATCAAACAATGAATATTTTAAGAGCTGGTTCAAGGTTTAATTGGTTTTGTTTAAAAGGGTTTTTGATTTTTTATAAAAGAGGGGCCTCAGTATTATACTACTTGGGGTCTTTACAGACAAACAACCTCTCTTCAAGGGGCCTCCCTAGGCAGTTTAAAAACCTTGGAATGAAGATGGGTGCCTTAGAAAGGGCTTATTCCACTGAAATGACCGGGAAAAACAGCACAATGGCCAACACAGGAATGGAAACACTCACTCTGAGCACTTTACAATGAAAATCCTGCAATAATAGGAAGGGTTTCAGAGCAGATGGGGCGGATTTGCTTGACTAACTTCAATGGGTTAATTGGTTTTTGAGAAATGAATAATAATAATACAGAATAAGTCATAAATCAATTGCTTATCTCTTTTATAAGCACTTAAATAACAATGAAACAGTTTCTGATTGATAATAATAATTCCTGGTAAACTGATGGGTAATAATAGGTCCAAAGAGGTCTGTATAAATGCCTTTTTGGATGACCATGAGCTTCTCAGGGCGCGTAGAGAGGGTTCTTCTCTTGGGCTGAGGCTGGCAATTCATTCAGGGAAAGATTAGCACGTCTACTCGGTGCTGTAAATCAGCTGACATCAGATCTGCTGGATATCTGTGCTATTTTAGCCACAGAATCTGTTAATCTGTTTTGGTGTAAATGTGATCATTCTCCACTCATCCTTCATTTTTACTATTAATATTATTTTAAAGTGGACAGATATGGATGTTTACTGATTTTCAATTATCTGTTGAGCACGTAGTGAATTTTTAATGATTTTTATTATGACCTCTAGTATTGTTTTGTGGTCTTTGAAGATCAGGATAAGTGATTTATGTGGTAATCCTCAATATTTGGTTTATTATTAAAAAATACTTAAACTCAGTTTCTTATTAATTTTATTTAAGTTTTATAGTTTTTAGAATATTATTAATGCATATTTCAGGTTATTAAATATGTCAGATAACCCTAACTAGGTTGTAGCTACCTTGAGCGGTACCTGGTTGTCAGGTTTGTCACAAATCCAGGCGCAGGGATCAGTCAATTCAGATGCGTGCGGGGTAGGATCAGCTGCGTGCGTGGCAAAATTAGCTGCGCGCGTGACCTTTGTACGCGGGAATGTGTAGCTACGGGTACATAGGATTGTGTAAGGATGCCGGGCTGCGCACGGGAATTGTGACATAACACATTTCCGTATGTTACTCCTATAATATACACAACACTCCAATTCTGAGTGAAATTTAGTTGTAAAACCTATATGTGAAAATACACGTGAAATATTGAAAAATCCAAAAGGTTCCATATTGGTGTTGTGGCTTTTGGTCTCTTTTTTATTTAATTATTTAAAAATAGAAGGAGTTGGATTTCCAGGGTGGGGTCAGTGAGTGACCCTACCTAACTTTGGGTGAGGAATCCATTACTGCAATAATATTTGCGGATTTCTCACTCTTTCTTTAGTTAATTTTACTTTTCTTATTTATTTTTTTTTTCATATTTCTTCTGTTAATTTGACAGGTTGCTCTGTACATAGT
Organism: Puccinia polysora; assembly: GCA_025617555.3. Lineage (NCBI taxonomy): Eukaryota > Fungi > Basidiomycota > Pucciniomycetes > Pucciniales > Pucciniaceae > Puccinia > Puccinia polysora. The sequence goes on along the minus strand of CM062633.1, from coordinate 25,532,964 downwards.
AGCAAGCTGACAAAAGCAAGACGCTCAAAACCAGGTAATCAAGTTCAAGGCCAGACTATGTGCGCAGGGATTCAATCAAAAGCTTGGAGTATACTACCATGATTCCTTCCCCCCACTGGTGATAAGGCCTTGCTCATACTCCTCATCTCATTTGCGGTGAAACACAACCAACAGTTCCACAAAATCAATTTTAAGTAGGCCTTCTTGAATGCCTGGCTTGAAAAGGCCTTCTATTTTACTCCACCTTCTAATCTCAGTCTTTGGAAGGGCAAGCAACTCACACTTCTGAAAGCCCTTTACTACCTGAAGCATTCTCCACAAGCCTGGTATCAAACCCTGTCAGATTTCAAACTCTCCATTGGATTCTCCAGAAGCAAATACAATATGTGCGTATTCTGGGACTCAAACAACTGGCTGTACTTTCATGTTGAAAACAATGCAATATTCAGAAAGATTCCCTCTCTCTTCATAAACAAAATCAAGGATCTGGGACCGGGCAAACTTCTCCTGGGAATTAATTTTGAGCAAGCTTGTAACACAATCAAACTCTCCCAGCGCAGGTATATCAAGTACCTTTTGAGGCAATACAATATGGAAAATCTCAAGAAGTACTCAATTCCCATTTTCCCGCATTCCAAACTCCTTCCATCCACGTTGTCCAAACATGAACAATTTTTGGAGTCCAAACTAGAATACCCAAAGTTGGTAGGAGAGCTCAACTATCTCAGCTGAAACACATGTCCCAAAATCACGTTTGCCTCAAACTATCTATCTCAATTTCTTCAAAAACCTAACCTCCAAAACTTAAATGCAGGAGTTGGTGTGCTCAAGTACCTCCAACCTGGGGCTGTCTTACGCCAAATCAAAACTTCCTGACCAATTGCTCAAGATGTTTCTGGATACCAACTGGGCCACATGCCCATCAACTTTCCATTCCGTAAGTGGAATGGTTGCGCTCTGGCACAACCACATCATCAGCTGGAAATCAAGAAAACAACCGTCCATAACGCTATTGACAACCAAGGCGGAATACAAATCTGTCTGCAACACAACAAAGAAGGCGCTGTGGCTCAAGGGAATCATTAAAGAGGTTTTTAATGTGAAATTCCAAGATCCAGCCTCCATCTATGAGTACAACAACGGGTGCATCAAGTTAGCAAGCAGCCTGTCCAACCAGGCCTCATCCCACACCAAAAATATTGCACTTTGACATCACTTCATCAAGGAAGAAGTGGCAAAACAGGAAATCAAACTTATCAAAATTCCTACGGGTAAAAATGCCACTGACTTTTTGACAAAGGGTGATTTTAAATTCACGGCTCCAACCATGTGTTAGTTGTGTAGGGCCCTACACGGCTCAAATGAGCCGTGGGGGCCCAAAGACAACTACAAAGGGCCGTTTCAAACACGTGCAACTCCTGGGGGGTCGTTTGGGAGCCATTTTTGGGGGTGCAGAACCCCCCAGAAGTTGTGCCAGAATTTTGGGCACCCCCTGGAGCACACTTGGGTTCTGTCAACCCAAATTTAGGATTAAAACATACTTTTTGGGACTTTTGTTCCACACCTAGCAATCCCAAAGAGACATTAAAGTGAAACCAAATTGAAATTAAAGTGAAAACTGAAATCATAAATCATATAAAATTCTGCAAACAATTCTTTCTCAACTCAAAAGTGAGCAAACTTTGTTTGTTCAATTGAAAGTTGGATTGAATACTGAAGTATACCATTGCATTTTTTTGCATGGGAACAGTGGCAAGCCCTCCTTCTTCTGACATGGCTGCGTGGAAGGTCTACATTGATAGTGCCATCAACAAAGCTTTGGAAAAAGAAAAAAAGGATTCTGGTAATGAAACATTGGAAGCCCCAATTTCATCCTCATCAAGGGTGACAATTGAGGAACAAAATGCTTCACAGTGGGACTTGAACTTTGGTTGTGAGTGACATTTTATGTTATTTCATCTTTGCCTTATTAAATTCAATTGAAACTGATGGAGTGCATACCACCAATATAACTATGTAACTAAGGCAGATCCACTTTACCCACCTCCCTTGGGAGCCTTTCCTACTAGGGAAGAGGCACAAAACTATTTTCAAACATGGGCAATGAAGCATGGTTACGCTTTAACAGTTTTCAACTCAAAGGGTGACCAATATGTGGATTTAGCCTGTGATAGACATGGTTGCTATTCAGGAAATCTTCTTACCAAATGGTGTAGAGACTCCTTTGGGATTATATAAATAAAGTAGCAAATAGCTTGATTGCAGTCCTTGAAGGGGAATTTAGGATTACTTCTGCTCCTTAGGAGTATTAGTATATACTAAGAGTGGTTTTGAATTGCCTTCCCTTCTAGTACTATAGTAAGTTTGCACAATAATTTATTTAAATTAATGGCTGGTTTCCTTGAGACTTAATATAGGTTTCAGATCAGACATTGATTATTTATCAATTGTTATTGGTAGGTTTTTTTTGAAGAATGGACCAGATGTATTGGGTTATTGGTTATTTATTGATCAGATATGTTTTATTTCAACCAATATCCCAATATTAAATGGTTCAAGGGTTTGTCAAAGGGATGGTCCAGGAGAGGACCCAAGCATGGGTTTACCCACAGGGGGCTGGGTAGAGGAAAGGTTGGAATTTTCTTTTTTTTTGTGCTCTCTTTCTTTGAAAGGGTTATTTATTTATTAATGGGTGGTGTTTCTTTAATATGGTGCTGAATATCTAGGTCACAGAAGAACCCTTATTCAAGCACCTTGTGGGTGGATTAATTGGTTAAAGATGGTAATAACTTGGTTTCTGATTTCTTTTTTCCTTTTATAACTGATTCTCTGATACTATTTTTTTTATCTGGGCCAAGAGGGCCTTGTATGTGGGTGATGGGTGGTAGGTGGCCAGATTGAATGAGATGGTTGGATGTGATGATACAACCTGGATAGGGCAGAGAGGCCCTCCTTAAATAGAAAATCTGGTCCTCAGGGGATGCTCAGGGCTGCCCCTGATGGTGCCCTGGGGCTTCCCCTGTTACAGTGGGATACATGCACATGAGACATTTTAGCTGGTTGGAAAAAGACACTGCATGAAACTGAGGCAATTCCACTGGTTAGACAAAAGACACTGCATGAAGCTGAGGCAATTCTGCTTGTTGGTAAAAGATTTTACAGGGTTTTTCATGCCTGCACAGCGTTGCATAAACTGCTGTGAAGTGCAGCTCCAATATATTCCTGTGCAGCACTGGTGGTTGATCTGGTGCTACTTGATTCTTCCTACATGTGTTGCTGTGAATTCACTGGTGGTTTTTTAAGTGCTACTTGCTTCTAACTTCATGTATTTCTGTTCATTAATGGTGGTTTGTTTGGTGCTGCATGGTCTTGACTGCCTGCATATATTGCTGGGTAGTACTTGGGGTTGTTGTTTCTGGTCATTTGTTTGGTATCACATGCTTCTGACTACATAAGTTTGTGTGTGGTGCTGGGATTGTTTGATACTACATTGTTCTGGCTGCCTGAATGTATTTCTGGTTAGCCCTGTATACTTCTTCATAGCCTTGTGTAGGTGTATTTGCTTGTTTGTTTGGATCTGGTTGAGACTGGTTCCACTTCCTCCTGCCTATACTGTCCTGTATACTTCTGCATAGTCTTGTGTATGTGTATTTGCTTGTTTGTTTGGATCTGGTTGAGACCTGTTCCACTTCCTCTTGCCTACAATTTCCTGTATACTTCTGCATATCATTGTGTATGTGTATTTTCTTGTTTGTTTGGAACTAGTTGAGACTGGTTCTACTTCCTCTTGCCTACACTTTCCTGTATACTTCTGCATAGCCTTGTGTAGGTGTATTTTCTTGTTTTTTTGGATCTGGTTGAGACTGGTTTCATTTCCTCCTGCCTATACTGTCATGTATACTTCTGCATAGTATTGTATATGTGTATTTGCTTGTTTTTTTGGAACTGGTTGAGACTGTTTCTACTTCCTCTTGCCTATACTGTACTGTATACTTCTGCATAGCCTTGTGTAGGTTTATTTGAATGCATCCTGGGTGAGGTGACAGGAGCTGACTAGTTGCACTACCTCCTGTATCTGTATTGCTGTATTCTGGCTGAGGTTACAGGGTTGGTGTATGGTTCTCGTGTTGAGGGTAAGCTGTTACTGGTATGTACTTAAGAGTTTGCAAGGTCTGTCTTTATGCCTTCCACAGAGCTGTGACACCTGTTTGGGTATGAGTTTGCCACAGTTGAAGGGTTCTTGGGCTGTATCATCTAATCCATGAGAGATAGGGTGCTAATTTGGCTGAGTGACTATAGGTTATTTTGGATTTAGAATCCATTTTTGGAGGTTTATTTGAGGTTTTGAGCTGTTTTTATAGTACAAAAGTGATTCTAATGGCTATAGGATGGGTTTGGACTACCAAAGCAGTCTAGACAAACTCACAAAAGGAACATTGGGTGCCAGTTTTTAATCCATGCAAGTTGCACAAAGGCAGACCCCTTGTGGTGCCTCTCCTACAAAGAAACCCAGCATAACCATCAATCATCTGAACATCCCTCTGTGCATCCTCAACTGAGGAGAATCTCAGGGGTGGCCTTAGAAAATCTAATAGAAGGCATGAATGATGGGCTCAATATGCTAAAATTGAAGAGAAAATTGAGCAAGATTGATGGGGGGATTATGTTGATGAACAAACAATCTATAACACTAAGCAGAAGGTAATGCTTGCAGAACTTAAGAGAAAAAGTGTTATGGAGGTACTCTATGAACATCTTGAAGAAAAAAGTTGGATTTACCAGTCAAAGTTCAGTGCAGAGGGTCACTTGGAGGCCCTGTACTTAGCACATCCAGAGGCAGTAAAGCTTTCAAAACAATTCCATCATATTGCTATGTTGGATTGTACTTATAAGACAAATAAGTACAAAAAGCCAATATTGCATGTTGTAGGAATGACACCCAATTGCAAAACTTTCAAAAAAGCTCTTGTTTTTATAACAAATAAACATTTGAGTTCTACAGTTGGTCTGTAAATGCATTAAAGGATTTGGCTTATGATCCTGAGATACTTCCAAAATTCTTTGTGACAGACTGTGAAAAAGCTCTGATTTGTGCTATTGAATCTAGTTTCCCTGAGTCATCAAGACAATGTTACACTTGGCACTTGTCTAAAAACATACAAGCAAACTGTAAAGTGCGCTTTGTTAATGAGGCTGAAGGATGGAAAAGCTTTATGACTCTGTGGGCAAAGTATGGGGCCTCAAAGACCAAGGAGGAGGCGGAGGTCAATGATGCGGAACTTAGAGTAGGTCCAAATCACTGCTTCTTATTCTTCCTAGTTTTGGGTTCTGACCTTTTGACTTGTATAGTGTTTCTTGAAAGACTGAGGATTTACTCGAGTATATTGAAAATAACATTTTCCCAATCAAAGAGACATTGTGGAAACTAAAGGGGCAGCACCCCTTAAGTCGTCCTTGAGTTCCGGAAGTTATTGATCAAAGCATCTGTAAAGAGATTGGATACAGCCAGTCAAGAGAGAGAGGGTGAGTGGGAGAGAGTGATAGAGCAATAATAAGATGAATTCCTTCCTTTCCAATCCAATCCAATCCAATGATAAAGAAGTCATAAAGTTATCTCCAATGTCCAAGTCCTCCCCATTTGCGCACAACCCGGAGTTGAGAGTGAAGTATTCAAGTCCTCCCTCTCAACCCTAACCTAAGTAAAACCACAAGTAAGCAAGAATGATGAAATACAACCCCTAAGCACAGAACCCTAGCCCAATCCTACCCCTCCATCCCTTTCCCCATAACCCATGCCCCTCAATATTGATGTATTCCCGGCTTGCCCGCCCGCGCGCGTCTGCCCAACAACCCATTCCAGGTATCTGGGGCGTACCGCGTGATCCAATCTGCGCGTCTTGTGATGCGCAATCCGCTTGATCCGCGCAAGCCGTCCAATCCGCGTGAGCCTTCCGATCCGCGCAATCCTTCCGGTCTGCAATCCGTGCAACCCGTCCGTCTCCCGTCTCCAGGTGCTGAGCCTGACCCCACCGCTGCTGGGTCTACCTGACTGCTTCTGAGCCCGCAGCACGGCTAGCTGCGGCAAGGCCCTGCCCATTGCTGAGCGCGCCGCCGCTTCTGAGCCCGCCACTATTGCTGAGCGCGCCGCCCGCAGCCCTTTCCTGACTCGCGTCCATAAAAGAGCACCACAACGTTTGTAACAGTGTGGAATTGTATAAACCCAGATTTTGGAAACAAAACAACATCTTGGGTTGAAGGGGCCCATGCAACTCTCAAACAATTCCTTGCAAACTCTTTGGGAAATATCTTGGATTTTTCTAAAATCCTTGACAGAACAGTTTTGAATCAAATTAAATCAGTTCATGCATCAATTTATAACTCTTTAATTAAGTTAGGGACAGTTCTTCCTCCTGAACTGTTACCATTGGGTTACAAATTTTCTTTAGAGGCAATTCATTTTATTAGGGAGAAATTAAAGAAGTTCAAACATGATCATGATGGCAAAGTGTGCACCAAGTCATATTCCAAGACTATGGGTTTTCCCTGTTGCCACCAAATTTGTGACCGTCTAGAATTCACAGAATCAGTGGTACCCAAATATGTTCATCCTCAGTGGAGGTTGGACTATGAACCTTGCAGCTCTAGTTCTGTAAGTTGGCTTAAGTTGGATTGTTCAAGTTGTATTGTTCAAATCACTATGTAATTGATGCTTTTTGATTAATGAATCCTAATTCACTAATGTTTGATCCTTTTGAATTTTTCAAGTGCAATGTCAATGAAATGCTAAGCATTCCTCAGTTACGTGAAAAAGTGAATGCAATGATCTTGGAATCTCCAGATCATGAGCAAAGCAGACTATTGAAGTATATCATTCAGAAGATTACAAAATTTTGATCAAAGCCAAGACTTGAACCTAAATTCTTACAATCAAGTAAGGGCAGGCCAAAATTGACAGATATGCGGCAAGAAACATCTTGGTTTGAGCATGTTGAAAAACAACTCAAGGGAGAAAATGACTAGAAGGGCTCCAAACAAGAACAGGCAAAATATTGTAAGTCTTTTCTTTTGGGATATGTTCATTTTTTTGGTTTAATGAACTTATTTACTAACTAATGATGAATTGTTAGTCAAATTTGGCAGAATCTGAATCTGAATTTCATATTTCAGAGGAAGAGACTGAAAGTGAATCAGGATCACTTAATTTGGAATCAGAATCCTCTTCAGAGGAAGAGAACGTGCAGCAAAGCTCAACCAAAAGCTCATCTTTGGTGAGTATTCATTTCATTGATCCAATTAAAGAAATGAATACTAAGTTAGTTTTAATGATAGGAAACAAACATTAAATACCTCAATCAAATACCCAAGAAATTCTATAAGTTCTTGGGTGAGGCTTGGGATCCAATTTGAGTTGGGAATTGCGGATTTAGAGTCATTTCTAAATCTCTTGGTTATGAAGAACATGGTTGGTTTAAAGTTATGAAGGAAATGATTGAAAAATTAGAGAAACATAAATAATGCTACATTAAGATGCTTGGTGCTGCCAAAGAGGTTGAAAAGATTAACAAAAGACTTGATGTTGAAGACATCAATGAGAAGATTCCCTCCTCAAAATGGCTGGCTAAATTAGACAAGGGTCAAATCATAGCAGACACATATTCCAAACCTATATGTTTCATTTTATTAGAGTCATGTTATACTTATACTCCAATGAAAAATAGTGTTACTGATCAATAAAATCCAATGTTCATTTCCTTTTTAAACAATAACCACTGGGTTCTAATAGTACTTGAGGGAGAAATGATTCCAATCCCGTCCATTCTAGGAAAACCACATTCCTTGATTTCTAAAAAAGCCTCTGGTTTGGTTGATCATCTTAAAGATCAACTGCAAATGTATTCTTGATTATAGAGATTATAGACTTTGACTTCATTTCATCATTGGGTTTCATATAAATTGTAATTATAATGCAGCTAACAAGTTCTATTAATATAAAGGGTTATCATCTTTTGAACATCATTATGTTGAGTGTTTTGAGTTAACATCATTATATTGAGTGTTTTGAATGAGAGTTTAATGGTAAGTAAGTTCAACTTTTGTTGGGCTGATTCCATCACAAGTTTTAATTGTAAGTCAGTTCAACTTGTGTTGGCCTGATTGCATTACAAGCTTAAATTATGTTAAGCTTGGGATGGGATCAGCTTAACACAAGTTGAAATTGTTTTTTTTTGGTTTTTTAACTTTAGGGCTGGCCAGAAGACTTGTGTTTTTTTGGGCAATTTTACTTCAGGGCTGGTCAAAAGACTTGTATTCTTTTGGGAACTTTTACTTTAGGGCTGGTCAAAATACTTCTTTAATTTTTGGGCCTTTTTAATTTAGGGCTAGTCAAGTTGAAATCACTTTAGGGCTTGTCAAGTTAGTTGTATTTTTTTGGTGTTTTTACTTTAGGGCTTGTTAAGTTACTTGTCTTTTTTTTGGTTTTTTTACTATAGGGCTAGTCCATTTACTTGTGTTTTTTGGGTCTTTTTACTTTAGGGCTAGTCCATTGGATAGTACCAGTTTTTTTTCTTTTGATTTATTTATTTATTTATTTGTTTTTTTTAAACAAAAAATGAACATTCTTTGATTTTTTGGTTGATTTATGTTTTTTGGAAGGTTTATTTAGTTTATGGGTTGTGTTAGTACCCTTTCATTCCTTTTCATTTTTTTTTCTCACCGCAGTCTGGTGCCATGTGGGATGCCACACGACTACATTTGAGCCGGGTACAACTCCAAATGGCTTGAATGTAGTTGTGTGAAAGTCCACACAGCGGCGGACCTGGCTGGGCGGGCCAAACAACTCCTTGAGCCATGGGGGGTAGTACATGGCTCAGATTGGACTGTGTGGCGTGCCACATGGCCCTTTTTGAACTGTGTTAATGGCCAAATGAGATGTGAATTTAACATTACCCTTTGAAAAAACCAGTCTCTTGCATCAAGCTTGCAAATTGGCTGACAACTCTCAACATGAGCTGAATGGCTGTTCAGCAAGGGAGGGTTTCAAGATTGTTGAGGTAATATGCTGAACTTGCCTTCTCCTATGTTCACTCTCAGTTTCATTTGTTGGTCTGTTCATTTTCATTTATTCTGTTATTCTGTTGGGTCAGTGATCTTACCGGTGGTTAGATGCATGCACCAATTCTATAGCGCATGAGCCCTCAGCTTGGTGAGTGCAGAGACTCAATACTTGGAGAACTTGCGCCAGAGAAATCTTGTGAGCCTGATCCAGATCCTAGGCTGCTGGAATCATCACCTGAACAACCGGGTGATCTGTTGGTTTTGGGTCTTGGATCAGATAAGTTTTGGTTGCATCTAATTGTTTCATTGTTATAAAACTTTCCATATTTGCACCGGTTCTCATTTTTAATTGTCTCATCTTTATTAGGAGTTGGTTTTCAAAGGTCATAACTATCACATTTTCAGGTTCTCTGCCCTGTATTTCCAGTCTTTTTGGGTGAACCTCATAGCCCTTTTCTTTATGGTCTTGCAGTCACTTTTGTCCTTGGTCAACCCATTCTGAAATATATTCTTTTCAGAATCTTTTTCCAACACCAGCACCCCCCTTGCTGAGCACATTAATTCAGGACAAAAAGAGATATATGTTTCTAGAGAATAATATTGGAAAGAGGTTTGGTGAGCATGTCAGCAAGCATTCCCATTGTAGGAACATGTTTCACAGTGAAGAGGAGCTGGCTGACACATTCCCCAAAGAAGTGGTGTTGAGTATTTCTGGCCAGGGCCTCCGCACTGCTGCTGTCTATGAAGAGGGTGACTGGAGATGAGTCTTGAATATTGAGTTCTGCAAGTAGGTTTCTGAGCCAAAGCCTCTCCTTACAGGAGTTGAATAGAGCTTTTTACTCAGCCTTGGTTCCCAAGAGAGAAACATTTTCCTGGAATTCCAGGATATGGCACCAGATCCAATGCAGAAAGTGTATCCTGACATTGAGAAATGGTTGGAAATGTCTTCAGCCCAGTCAGAGTCCATGAAACCAACAAGATTGAGATTGGTGCTGCCAAGAAAAATTTGCATGTGGCTAGAGCGGCAGAGGCACCTGAGAATCCTGACAGCAGCATCCAATTGATCAAGAGATGTTTCCTGCAGAAACTGGGATATTTTTTTGACTGCAAAGAAAATATTGGGTCTTGTGCATTGGGAGATCCAGAGCAGTGACCCAACAAGCTGATTCTATTGGGGTGGGGATCTGGGGGAGTTTGGTGCACATTTTTGGAGGGATTTGAAGGAGACACTGGCTGGTGACTGGGAAGTTCTGACTTTACCAGGGGGGTGGAAAATATTGCAGACAGAGTTGGTGTAGTGGGCCTGCCCAATGGAGACGGTCTTGGATGAGAGATTCCGCTGTATGGAGATGGACTGGAAAAGGTGGAGGTTCATGTCTAATCCTACCTTGAACTTCCAACTGATGCCATCAACAAACAAGCAAACAAATTATTCTGTTCTGACCACAGAAAGGTCATCAACATGAAAGGCAATGGAACAAATCAGTTTGTTGTTTTCAAGCTTGTAGTAGAGGGAGGGGTTGTACAGAAAGCGGAGGAGACCAAGAAACATCATAGCTGCGTGGAGTTCAAGGTTCCATTGCCAGGGATATTTCTTGAGGCCATGAATAGCACAGGTGACCTTGCAGACCCAATCCAGATGGGCGGGATCTTTGAAACTGGGTTGCTGAGACATGCACACGGGTTTTTCCAGGTGGCTGTTGAGGAAAGCCATCTTGAATTAAGTCCGCTTGCTGACCCAATTCTTGGGCCAGAGGAGAGAGGGGACCAGTTGGAGGCTTTCTAGGCGCAGAGTGGGGGCAAAGAACTCCAAAAAAAATTGAGACCACAAACCTGAGAGAAACCCATAGCAACAAGCCTGGCCTTGAGCTTGATGATGGAACCATCCTCTTGTTTTTTCACCTTGAAAACCCACTTCAAATGGATAATTTTTCTTCATTTTGGAGGGGGAACCAGGTTCCAGGTGCCCATACCCTAGAGGGAGGAAATATCATCCTGCACTGAGAGGATCCAGTGGTGGCGGTTCAGATACGTGAAAATTTTCTTCCAAGTTTTGGGAGAAACAAGATTCTCCTTAATGGACACAGAGCATGAGAAATTTCTGTAATTGTGCGGGGAATTCAAAGCCTGGAGGAGGTGACAAGATTTGGGTTGTGATTGGTGGTAAAGCAGTGGGTGATTCTGGAGGGTTGTAGGACAGAGATGGTTTTGGAGAATTAGAGAGACCCAATTGAGGGGGAATCCAGTCTGAGGAGGATGTGAGGCCACTGGTTGAGCGCGGTTGAGAGGGGAAAGAGGGCCAAGAGGTTGCAACAGAGACTGGGAGAGGGGGGGCGGATGGCTGGATGCCAGGGGAGGGATTGGAGGGGGGGTTAGATGGGGGGAAGTAATTGGAGGGGACAATTTCAGGCTCAGAAGTGCGCTGAGTTGAGATTTCAGGCAGTTCAGAGACTGGTAGTGGTTGTGTTGGGCTCTTGGGATTGGGAATGTGGACATATGGAAAGATTATGTTGTTGAAGTGTTAGTTGCGGGACCTTATTGCCTTCCAATGGCTTAGTTCAAGAACGCAGCAACCGTTTCCTTGGGAGAGGTATGACAAGAGAAGGCCCTATTGTGCTTTGAAATTGATTTTTGAGCGGTTAGGCTCTGGAACTTTGTACCATACAAGACAACCAAAGGGGTGAAGATAGGAAAGTGGGGTATCTTTGTGGCAAAGGATAGAGTTTGGAAAAACAAATCAATGAGGTGTCTTGCAGGGGTAAGAGTTAAAGGCAAAGGTAGAGTGGTGGAGGGTGTCAGCCCAGAAAGAGTTTGGTAGGCAAGAGAAGTTGAGAGATGCTTGGATCATGTTGCTGATGGTTCTTTTCAAAAGCTTAGAAAAACTGTTGAGTTTTGGAGAGTGCAGAGTTCCAGGTTCAAGTATGATGCCTCTTTATTCAAGTTAGGTCTTCATTTGGGCACTCACGTATTCCCCGCTGTTGTCTGTGTGTAGCAAGGAGATCTGGTGCTGTTATTGATTTTCAAAGAAGGAAACAAAGATCTTGGTGCAGTGGAGGAAATTGGATTTTTTTCTGATTGGGTATGCAAAAATTGCTTTTTGAGAAGTCATCTATAAATTTAAAAAGATACTTGTATCCTTCCCAAAAAAAATTTTCTAGGCTACATACCAGGGAGTAAATAATTTTTCTGTTTGGTGACAACCTGTGGCTTAGACAGATATGGAACAGCATTTGATCCATCTTGAACTGGATGCAAACTGGAAACTGTTGTACCTCAAGTTTGTTGTGCGGTTGAGAAGTGATCTTCTGTGATTTCAATAGTTTCTTCAGAGATTTTAAATTCAGATGTGAGAGCCTGTTTTGGTAGCCAAAAAGACTGTTTTCAGATGACTGGGAAATGGTTGAAAGCAGAGATACTTGGTTGCTTACTTCTTTTTTGGGGAGATATTAGAGGTTTCCATTGCAATAGCCTGATTTGAAAGGAATGTATTTCAAGTCTTTTGTATATTTTGAATCCATTCTTGGTAAATACCACAATGAATCCAGGGTCAAATAAATTTGAAATAAAAAGAAGTGGTTTTTTAATTTTTGGGACAACAAGTGATTGAATTCTGCAGAAAGATAGATCTATGAACCCTTCAGCTATGGAGTTGATGGTTGATCTATCAGCAAGTAAAATAATTTTGATGTTAGTTTTTTTATTGCTTACATGCTACTTGTACATTGTCATAGAGACAGAGAATCCAGAATCAATTTTATAATCCCTCTTTTGGTTCAGGTTTAAATAGGTGAGATTTCACGTGGTTGATAACAATGACCTGAGAGTCAAAAACATTTTCAGATTCTATGTCTTCTGAGTTTTCCTTTATTACCTTGCTAATTTTGGCATTATCTGGCTTTTACTTTGAGGGTTTTCCTTTGAATCATTTGGGATTTTTCCATGAACTTTCTAGGGATTTGAAAACTTCAGGGAATTGGGAGAAAGAATGACCTTCACTTTTGCAGTTGGTGCAGAAATAGATCCTAGTAAAGTTTTCAAGCGCTTGAAATGTGTTTTTGCAAGCACCAACAGGCTTTTTGTTTGAGGGATGGTTGCTTGTTTAGTAGAATGATGTGTCTTTGTCTCTGGTTTTTCTTTGCAGGTGTTCCTGTTTGATTGTGGTGATGAGTTTGGTGGTTGGAATGGATTCCTTGTTCATCATACTGGAGACACATCCTAGCCAATTTTCTGGAAGTGAAAGCAGAATTTTGGTTGGCTGTAGATCATCAGAGGTTAGGGGATTATCTTTTGTGATGAGGGACAATAGTTTCTCTCTATACAAGAAAATTTGTTTGAGGTTTACAATCATATCTTTATTGTTCAGATTGGTGAGGAGAAGTTTCCTGAGACAGTAAATTCTACCACCTGAGGAGTTTTCTTGGTGGGCTTCTTTGAGTGTGTTCCACATTCAAAGTGCACTTCCTTCATGGTTTCTGATATATTAGAATTTGGAAGGAGAAATTGATCTGGAGATGACTGAACATACTGCAAGGTTGTATTCCAACCACATTTCTTGATTAGTTTTAGCCAATTTTTTGTTGATATTTGTAAGATATCCCACTCCAGATGCCCTGAAGTGGATTTTTAGTATCATAGACCAGTTAAGATAGTTTGAATCCAATCCTGGAGCATTCAATGGAATAATAGATGGAGTCTTAGGGACTGGGTGAGATGACTGTGATTCAAAAGTATGGTTATTGGCAAAGTGGCAGTGATGGATCTTTCTGGGATAGGTTTGGTTATTGCTCTGGGCTCATAACCTGTTGGGGCTCACACAGTGAAGAGAATGAAGAAGTTCATAGTGGAGATGGAGAAAGGAGGATATGATGAATTGCAATCAGTGAATCATATTAGAAGGAAAGGAAATGAAACATTCAGATGACAAGATTCTTACCTGAAGAAATTCATAGTGGAGATGTAGACAGAAGGATGAGGAAGATATCCTACTGTCCTGGTTGCACTCTGTCCTCAGGTAGCTATTGACTGAAGAGTTTCACAACAATGTGGCACCTAGCTTTAAGTGATATTTGGTAAGTAGACGCAGGAGGTTGATGAGATTTGGGAAGCAGAACAAAAAGGAAATGAGGTCTAGAGAACAACAGAGTAAAATAGAGATAGCAGAGTGAAAAAAAAATAGAAAGAGGAATAAGAGAGGAAAGAAAGAGTGAACAAAAGAAAATGGAGTTTAAGAGAGTTAGTCACTCCAACAAATAAAAAACAAAAAATTAAATACAATAAATAAAAAAGTAAATTAAAAATAAAT